>CACRXK020006132.1:0-23307 GCA_902702795.2 Paramuricea clavata | reverse complement strand
TGTATTACCAAATGTCAGAGCGCGTCACAGAGGGTGCGGGGGTGTAAAAAAATGGCAAAAAAAGCGTCACGTATTTTCTGAATGACCCCTCGATAATAGCAGCAACAGTAATAAAAATAAAAACACAATCAATTTAACAACAAAGGAACAGTAACAACATACTGCAGGCACAGAATACTACACAGAAGTCCATCTCCATTGTTTTTTGCGTAAGCGTTATTCGTCATGATTCGTCACTCAGCAAGTACCGTAAACAGAAGCAGTCACCCCCCTGGACATGCGCCATTTTTAGTATTTCCAGGGGGGGGCTGCTTCTGTTTACGGTACTTGCTGAGTGACGAATCATGACGAATAGAGCTTACGCAAAAAACAATGGAGATGGACTTCTGTGTAGTATTCTGTGCTGCAGGGGCTTCGGTGGCGTAACTAGTTGTCAGAACAAGCGCCTTTCACCTCTGAGATCGTGGGTTCGATTCTAGACTTGCTCCAAGTCTCTCTTTCATTGTCATATACTGTCGATCCACTATAGTGTACACTACATGACGTAGTACGGAGGGGCGGAGCGAGAAAGAGAGACTTCGGTCAACTTCGGAAAACCTCGGTTCAAAACTGAACCGAAAATGCAAGCCTTGCTTTAATTGTTTTCTGTCAGTGTTTATATGTATTGATCTAGCACAGTGTAAATAACATGAGTTCCATTATAGTAAATAATACAGAAAGAAATTGAAGGAAAACAAATAAAGCAAGTCTTGCACATTTTCGGTTCAGTTTTGAACCGAGATTTTCCGAAGTTGACAAGTCTCTCTTTCTCGCTCCGCCCGTCCGAACTACGTCATGTAATGTACACTATAGTGGATCGATACTATATGACAATGAATGAGAGACTTTGAGCAAGTCTAGTTCGATTCACGCTACGGACCCATGTGAAAAGTCAGTCAACGCTTTGCCAAATGTCGTGGGTTTCCTCCGGGCGCCCCGGTTTCCTCCCACAAGGAACATTGATCGGGTGGGTTAGGATAAACATAGTTAGGAAAGTAATGTTACAATTGTTGTAAAGCTAAATAGTCTGGGCAAAAGTAAACGTAATACTTCATGTAATCGTATCGGTCACTGAGAAACCCCGGCCGTTATGAAGTGAGCTGAATTAGAAACACTTTAACCAAACCATATACGATGTTAAACTTCATATCGAAATTGAGTCACAAATGGAGAAATGTGAGAACCAACATGGTACTTGTTTCAAAGATGGATTTGAACTATTCACATATAACGGTGAAGGCGAACCTAAAGTCCTATTTAATAAAAATCCAGAAGTTAACGTTGACAAAGAAAGACAAAAAAGCAAGGGAACTCTTCCACAATAATTTTACATATCTTGGTGACATTATATTGGAAACGCTACAAGTAAAGAACTAGTGAATACGACATTTACCTTAAATCTTAATGAATTTCGTGAAATTACGTTTGGGATTAAATCTAGAGGTGGTTGTGGCAAAGTCATTCGGATAAAAGTCTACTATTAATGTAATGGAATGGAATGATACTAGCATCAAAAGAAAGAAAATATTTTAAATCCTTGATATAAAATAAATGATGTCATTTTCTTAAATTCCTTCGTTTTCTTCACATGTATTTCGTTTTCATTACTTAGATTAAATTTAATTAAATAAATCAAATGTTGTTACATGAAAGTTCAAATTTTAATTTCTATTTCAAATCATAAACCTATTATAAATACCATTATAGATGTCTCGAGAAAAATACACCGCGTGACATTAATAAAAGTGTTTTAATCACATTTCGTTTAGGACGGAATAATTTATATCTTTCGCCAGTTTTTATTGCCCTAATAAACCTAATTTGTATATCAAATCCATTTTTCCCACAAACGAATTCTCAAAAATTGAACCCGGCGCCTCATCATTTTCATTCTAAAATCTAAATTATTTCTTGCTAGCTACATTTATATTTTACGTGGTGCAATTATGTTATTCTGCATAATTTCTTCTGAATATACAAAAAAGAAAGTTTAGACAAAGTTCTAATAAGGCATTGTGCCGTAATTATTAAAATGTTTTATCCCACTCTTCGCCGGCTGGGTTATTGAATAGAAGGTTTTGTGGCTTCCTGTCACAAGTAGATGCCTTTCGATTGTCTTGCCCACTCATATAATGACTCATTATTAAACATTAACATATTAACATATTTTAATATTAAGTATCAAACCTGTAAACACTGCTAAGTTTAAGATAAACTTTATAAGCTATACACCTATACACCGCTTGTCGGGCTTTGCTTTTGAAGTGTTTCAAGTTAAATAGATCGAAGGAAAATCAGTGACGAAACTATTACTCTAAAATAAAAGAAGGGTTTCCTTTAGTAAACGGTATAGGTTGGCGAAGTCGTCATCGATGTTTGTCGACTTGCGGTGAAAAATTGTGGCTTACATCGCCCAGCTAGTGGAAATTTACTCAGTTCAAGCAGCTAACTAAGGTATGTTTGTTTAAACAAGATGAGCTAATTGTAAACCATTTGAAATGATCGTTTAATATTTTCCCATAAATCCTAGCATATTAATAAGTTCTGTATACTAGCTGGGTTAAAATGTAACATATTAACGTTATATATTATATATTATATTCGCTTTTAAGATTCGCCGAATTCAGAGCAAGCCAGTTACATATTAGTCAAGCTAACATCCTTCCTACGTTAACTACTGTAGATCTACATGTTATATATGTCTCTAAACTAGAGTTTCTATCGAGCCGATTCCTAAGGCTATAATATAGATCGATATGCTCATACATTTTGGCAAGTACACTTTCACAATATATATAGTATTAAGAGGCTAATAACGGATCCCCTATGATTTTTCATAAACTTTTTATCTTATGTTTCGTAATAACAAAAACATATCATGTTACAATCTTGAATTACTATATTTAAACATGACAAATATTTGATATTTTATACCGATATGAGATATTTCATTGAAAATTTATTTATTTCAAAATGAAATGGCTGTCGCACTAGCCAAGCGCAAACGAGAAGTCACAATAAGAACAAGGACAAAGTCACAAAGCCAATTTTTTCCCTTTAATGTCGTTGTCTCAGGACCTCTCAGATATTTCACACAGACTCTGCCTTGCTATAGTACCAATTGTATTATTTCTTATTCAACACACTTCTTTGACATGTGCAATTCTTTGTCTCTCGTTTTTTTAAGAGCTGGTGCTTTAGAAGCAATCATAAAGGCAACTGTCGATATACCCATAAATGGACAATTGCTTGAAGTTACTTTCAAATTACTAAATTGTGGTTAGGTTTAAAATAAGAGTCGGAGTATATGCGTACATGAAAAATGCATGTACTCGATATTTTAAAATTCAGATGCTCATTTCAACTGACATGAATACTGCATGAAATGCCATTATTTGAATGTTAGTGAGTCTATAGTATAAAGTATATTGTTTGAATGAAATTATAAGGCACTTTTACTTTATAAACATTAAAGAATTAGTGTAATTTGAAACTAAATTTCATTGTAAAAAAGCTTTAGCTCAGCAGGTATATCAAAAACAAAATAGCGTTATTAGCAATTCATATCTGCAACAAAACGGATGGCAGCGACATGTTGCTCTTACCATAATCCTTTGCAAACTTTCTCATTTTCATTTACTGATTGTCAAGAATCTCTAAATATATATAACAATTTCATCATCAATTGCCTCCAACCGTGTGTCAATATAGGCTTGTAAATTACAAACATTGAACAATACAATCATAGTTTATGAGAAACATCGATATTCTTTTATAATTTTGTTTATGAAAGCAGAAACAATAAAATGAATAAAATTTTAAAAATTTACAGGCGAGTTTACTCATTACTCAAATGTGAACCATGAAGTAAACAAATGATTTTTTGGCATGGCCGCCTCACAATGAATGTGCTTGTTATAATTTGAAGAAGCAGCTTGTTTGCATTTAACAATATCAAGGATATCCTTGCTTGGCTGCTTTGTCTCTTGTCTAAGTAGTTGTAGTGGCACCAATATAATTTATGCATATATATGCATCTTTAGTTCATAATGTATACTTATATCATATGTGTATTTTAAATCTTTCTGGTACACAATTCACAAATATTTGTTAGATATATTTCCTTTTGGTCAGTAATTATTACTTTACAATGGCTGAATGATAACGTTATTATTTGATAATAAGAGAAACAATAGTTATTGAAACTAGAAAATAGAACTTTATGGCCATTCACGTTGACTGTTTTAATACTTCTACAGTTTCCCTATACATATATTTTCTGCCATACAAAATATTGTAAATACATAAAATATTTCCTTTTGTTCATTGTTTCGGGGAGAAATAATATTATTATTGTTGTTTGATCATTATGAAAAGACCAATTATAATAATAATAATAATTGAAAAAAGTCATCATATTATTATACCACAGCCTTGTGGCATATTGGCTGTCTGGTAAATATAGCTTCTTTGTCTCTGCCATTCCCTAACTATTGACTGACGTAAATAATATTACTGTATTTCCGCTCGATTTTTAAAAATACTAAACTCTCATCTTGGCTTTTACAGAAACACTGAAAAGTTCAAAGAATCATGAATTTGTGGATTTTTGCAATTTTTTGTTCCTCATTTTTTCAACTCGCAATTTGTGCAGAAGAAGGTAAATATCATCTACATGTATATTCCAAACCCAAAATTGTAATCAGGTCAATATATTCAAAGTTGAAGCCCGTTACAGACGAGAAAGTTTTTTTATGGCAAGTTGTATTTGTCATTTGCATGCATGTGTACACGTACGACAAATTTTCAGTCTATGACAAGTTTTTGGTTTTCTAACCTCCACGAATCCACGATAGCTGTTTTTAGCTATTACAACAATGGATGGCCGACCAACCGCATGCAAGCGCTGAAATTACTTACTTTGTCAAATTTTCTTTGTTCGACCCAGCCGTGCAAACGTTGACGTCAGCATGGCGTTTAACTAAGTTCCCATATACATAGTTAAAACTGGCAAAGTTGCCTATACAGACGGGCAAATAGAACTTCTCATATGAAACCCGTCATAGAAAACTTTTCTATAGAGTTGTAAACCTATATCATATGTAATTTTTAAACTTGCCTCAATTCACATGATTCTGATGATAGAACTATAGTATTAGTCAAGAAAAAAATCAATCTTTGTTCATAATTTATTTATTGAACGTTCTCTGACTAAATATTTATTTCTACGAGCTTTCGGCTATCAGTCTATAGCCTTCGACGGGTGTATACAAAGGCTATAGACTGATAGCCGAAAGCTCGTAGAAATAAATATTTAGTCAGAGAACGTTCAATAAATAAATTATGTTTCAACCTGGCTACGCATCCTCTATTTTTTCAATCTTTGTTCAATTTGAATTTTTATTTTTGTTCACTTTAGTTATCAAAGATACAACATTTGTTGATTTCGGGGTCAAAGATTCATACATTGTATATGGGAAAGGACAACAGGTATAAAACTTAATTCTGTGTTAAGGTGGCCAAGAAGTGTGAGGGGCGAGGTGTAATCCTAATTTCCCAGCCAAAACTACATATCCCAGTCATCCAATCTACTGATTTCCAACTTCCATTTCCACCAGCAAAATTGCTGTGGCGCAAATCCCATTCTGAAGCGGTTCAATTCCATTTTCCAGTGAAAAAATTGGCAAATCCCAGCTTCACCTCTTCGCTACTCTCTATTAATAACTACGATGTATAACATATTTCAATATTTTCCATGCTATACTAACTCGAATCCTCAGAGCCCATTCCTTGTGCTTGTTGAGACTGACGAAAACTTTTTTCAATAGTTTAAAATGGAAGGGGTTGGCTATCGCACATGTTCTGGCGGAATAGAAAATGAAGTATGGCTAGTCGCAAACACCTTAAACGTTAACCAAACCATATACGATGTTAAACTTCATATCGAAATTGAATCACAAATGGAGAAATGTGAGAACCGACAAGGTACTTGTTTCAAAGATGGATTTGAACTTTTCACATATAACGGTGAAGGCGAGCCTAAAGTTCCATTTAATAAAAATCCAGGAGTTAACGTTGAAAAGGAAAAGGAAAAAGCAAGGGAATTCTTTCACAATAACTTTACATATCTCGGTAACATTACTGGAAACGCTACAAGTAAAGAGCTAGTGAATACGTCATTTACCTTAAATCTTAAAGAATTTCGTGAAATTACGTTTGGTATTAAATCTAGAGGGGGTTGTGGCAAAGTCAATCGGATGAAAGTCTACTACTATGTTTGTGATCAGACATTTATAAAGAGTGTCATGTTTAAGAAGACATCAGCACCTCAAAATGGAACCACAGAAGTGGTTGGTAATTGCTCCGCCAACACAGTTCCGGTTTCAAGTATGGGTAACTTGAGAGCATATTGCCACAGTAATGGATCTTGGAGTACAGAAGAGGATAGGGATATAGTGTGCATGTGTGTTAAAGGATATGAACCTACAACTAATCATGGATGTTCTGGTATGTTTTAAAATATATAGTTAATATGTAGTCGCAGTGTACTCCACATGTAGATAAGCTGTGAATATTTCATTAAAATGTCGTGAATATTTAATTATAAACCGATGGACGTACGGTTTTAAAGTATAGTCTAATTATAAGAAGCTCTTCTTTTTAAAGCAACTATACTATTATATTTAGCATGTCAAAGTGGCTTGTACAAGCCGTCGGATTCAAACAAGGATTGTATGAAGTGCCCTAAGAACACAATCAACAACACGAACAGAACAACTTGCGTTTGTATAAGTGGATATTACGAACTTCCAAGTGATATTAAATCTGAAAATCCACCACTCTGCTACGGTAGGATATAAACAAATAATTTACTTATATTTGGGGGAATAGATAAATACGTAATTAGTATAGGGTCGGGCGGTTCAGGGTAAAAACCGAAAACCGTCTAGAAAAACCCCGAAAAAAACGATGTTTTTTAATGAAAATTTCTTTATGAAAATTTAAAGGAAATTTCATAAAATAGTGGAAACACTGGGTAAAAAAAATATTGCGAATTACGAATATTTCGGTCTTATTTTCGCTTTTACACATATCTGAAATAAGCAAGGGTACAGAATATGAATTGTTTGTAAGCCACCGCTATACGCCAGAAATCCGCCTTCTTTTCACGCGTGTGATCCGCTTGAATCGGTTTTTTCGGTTTTATCAATAAACCGCCCGACCCTATAAGTAGTTTGACAGCACAATGTGTTATCACATTATTTTTTTTTGAAATCTAACATACCCTGGACCTCTCTCAGAAGAATCCCAAGATCAGTTATTTTTGTTGGCAATTAAATTTTTCATAGTCCCACTAAAACCTATATTGTGCAATTTCATGTAAAGCAATTCATCTAAGATAAATCAGTTTTGGTAATATTTCTATAACTTATAGTTGTGTACTATCTTTCAGCTCCAATAAAGATCGAAAGTAAACCGACGGTTGATAAACAACTCGACGACGACAACAGTGTAAACATTACTTGGTCTCCACTAGTAAATAAGAGTGGAATTCCAAACGAAGTCATCGTTTATGACATACTCTGCTATATTTGCATTGAGTCTGTTTGTAACAAGAGCTGTGAAGATTTGACGTACATTCCCAATCAGTATAACGTTACCAGAACGTCTGTTCGTGTATCTGGGTTGGTTCCTGGTCAAAGTTATAAGTTTAGAATTTTCCCCAAGAACAATTTGAATTACAGAATTCCAAAAGAAGATTGGAATTTTATCGAAAGTGAACCATACACTTTTCAATCGAAAGGTAATATTCTTTTGTCGTGTTATTTATGTATTATTTCACCCATATAAAATATCATTGTAAAATGGTATAATTATCGTAAAATATAATGGTAACAAATTCTGACGGTTTGTTTGGATCTTAACTCGTCTTCAATCGCCTAACCTCGCATTATCTTGCGGCAAGTTTAGGCCAGTTACCACCCCAGAGTAGGCCTTCATTTCCATGATGGCAATTGTTGTGACAACCGTGACTTTAACTAGAATAAATTTAACATTTCTTTCAGACAATATGAAAGAATCCAAAGGAGAAAAATCTAATCTTACTTATTTGGTTGTAATTGTTAGCGTGGGTTGTTTAACTCTTCTTCTCGTTTTCTTCTTAATTGCTTTCTTCCTGAGGTAAATATTGAATGCATGAGTCTCATAATACATGTGCCCAACAAGATGAATTTTCTTTGTATACTTTACCTTGTAAATATATTAAGAAGTTCAATATTCATATTTCAGAAAGCGAAAAGAAAAGAAAAGCCTATTCCCTGGACTCATAACCAACGGAGGTAGGTAATTTGAGTGTTCAGCTCACTTTCTATATAAAAATGATCACGATCGTAGTTTCAAACTTTCTACAAAAATTATTTAAGGACAGTAGATGAATTACGAATGTTCCGAGTATATGTAATACTAATGTATCTTCATCTGAACGTTGTTAACTCCTCCGCATTCGTTCACATACCAGAGAAAGAAAAACGCACCTAAAATCGCAACACAAATTGCAAGTGTAAACGGACCTTGAAAAAACAGAACCTTTGACAAGCACCTCCATAAAAAGTTGCAACTGCCGCAGGTCGTCTTGCAAATTTCTATTATTACAGGCAAACTACGTCAAGCGTTGCTTTACTGAGTTCCTAATTTTATTGTAATTTACATTTGCAAACTTGAAAAACTTCCCTCCCAATTCGATTTGATTATATCGTAAGAATTTTCTTGGTCGCCGACTTATTCGCTTTTACGTAATTCAGTTCTTGACGTAGACTTGTTTCGTGACTGCCCATATCACAAAAATTAAAATAATCTAAAGTTCTTTGATTGAAGTATAACAATAAAGTTCGTTTTGTGTTTGCCCAAGTCGCATGTTTTCAAAACCAAGTTACTTTTCTTTTCTGTTCAATTTTTCCAAAATCTGCCATTTACGTTTTTGAAAGATCAGTTTGTATTGTGGGTTATGCGCAAATCGAACTTTACCTCGACTATAGTTTATAGTGTAATGTAAATATAATTGCATGTAAAGTTTATAAGGGGGGTGCTTCGCATGGGCTTTTCCTGACCCGTTCGCACTTTCCCTATTTATTGTTATTGTTAATATTCAATAAAGTTATAAAGATGATTGAGGTGACGAGGACTCAAACAAAGAGAATATGGAGTTGATAAGCATGATAAATCTCTTTGACCAGATTTCAGATTTCTTCCAAAGCCAGTAGAAAAAATCTGTGAAAGATTTCGAAGAAACAGTTGTCAAAGAAGTACTTGTAGAGAAGAAGCAACAAATTACGAAAATGAAGTTGACTCTCAAATTTCCTAGTTATTCCTAAAAAGAAATTAAGTCCACTACTTTTTCATAGTTGAGTTGCCAACAAGGGGTAAGAAGACATACGTGGACCCCACAAATTACGATCGACCTGAAGATGCTATCTGTGAGTTTGCAACAGAAATCGATGCCTCTCGTTTGTATCTGGAGATGCTTATTGGTGGAGGTAAGAATGTACTTTCTTTAGGTATTTATGATATATGAAACAGTTTTTTGTGCTTGTTTATTTTTAATTTTGTTCTAGTTGTTTTCGTTTGTTTGTCTGTTGTAACAAACGTTCCCATCTCCGAGAATTGTTAATTATAAAATCAGTTTCATCATCATCTTAATTGATGAAAGAATGCAGCCAACAAATAAAATGAAAACGAACTGAATTCAAACAACGAAATTCAATTTGTGATCAGGCAATACATATATATATATTTAGTTGAAACATGCAGGCAATCTGATAATACATTTGTGGTTTGTTTGAACAATTATAATTTTTAAAATATTACATATAATGAATTTGGTGGACTCAACTCCATAAAATCCTAACTCCTAATCTCAGCCCTTATCCTAACCCCTACGCTAGCCTATTACACAATATTTATATACATTCCAATCCAATCCTGAATTGTAAATATGGTTTTATCGCCCTAACTGCTGTTTTCCTGGTGTTCAATATCAAAATTATGGGCTACATTCCTTTGGGCTACATAAAGTACTAAGTGCTGGATAATTTGGATAAGCCTTAATTTAAGGATGCTTATCATATTGTTATGCAGGTGAATTTGGTGATGTTTACAAGGGCTCAATGACTGATGCAGACGGAAAAAAGCATCCAATTGCAGTAAAAACACTGAAGGTAAGTGGCATGCATGAAGACAACGTTTCATAGTTTTTTTATATTTGGTTAATAATTCAGAAAAGAATTATTTAAGAACTGTAGAAACCTACTGTATATATGATTTTTGTGTTACTATAATGGTGCGATATATTTAATATGTTTAGAAAGATGCTACTGCAAAGAGTGAAAAAGATTTTCTAATGGAGGCATCGGTGATGGGTCAATTTGATTGTCCAAATGTTATCAAACTTGAAGGCGTTGTCACTAAATGTAAGCATGGAGCAACTTTTATATAATTCAATTAGATCAACAGTAGTTGATGCCAATTTCTTATTATACAAAAGTAACACAGGCATCTGGTATAGTTATTGACAGATAATCGTATCGGCATCGGGCCGATTTCGTAAAAAATCAACATGAATGACATCACCTTTACTCAATACTCAGTCAACTGATATTATGACGTCATTATAAAATCGCATCAGTATTGGGTAGATTTTGACATGAATAATAGGTAATCGGTAATTTCCGATTGTTGCAGGGTCGGTCAATCACTAATCTGGTATATGTGCGAACACATAAAAAATTTGTGCCGGGTTCACACGGGAGTCCACAAATGTTAACAACCACACCATACAATGCATATTTACAATTCTAATTGCCCATTTTCAAAATTAGAGTTGAGTATAAATTGACATGTCAGTTTTATGTCACAAAGTTCAAATTGTTTACAACTTTCAGTTTTGTGATTCGTTACTGATGTATATGCTTGCGATGACTATGAAAGACCAGTGGCATAGCCAACCCGACAATTTAGTCCTGCTATGCAAATTCAAAATTATTATCATTATTCATTTCTTTAGAAATTGATTGTTTTCACAGTCAATGAATACGATAATATTTGCATAGCGGGACTAAATCGTCGGGCTGGCTACGCTACTGTGAAAGACAGAATGACTGCGGAATGGCATGCGTTATGAGTTGTGGAATGAAAAATGACATCAAGTACTATGTAAACAAACCACTTTATCTAATAACACAGGCTCCATAAAAATCGGTATTAAAAGGCAGAATGAGTTTGGGAATGGAAAATTAAATGAACTATGAAGTATCCACTAAGATTCACTATTACACTATTAAATATGTCTTTATCTAATAACACTGGCCCAAATTTTTTTTACTGTATATATTAAAATACAATGTTTTAATTATGATATTAAAATCATATAAAGTATTTTTATAGTATCTTATAAAGGTGAATTTTGACACTAAATACAATACTAAAATAGGGCTCTGGTGTGCTGTTTTAGAACTATATTGTGTTGAAATAAGTTTGAATACAAATGAATATTTGAATATTATAAAATATATACATTTACAGACATAAATATTTATGCAAACTTACCATGTTTTATGTTGGTCAAGAAACACGAGGCATCGAGGAGATATTTTATGGAGCCCGCGTTATTAGAAAAAGCGGTTTATTTATTCTGTACTTGATGTAATTTTTCACTCCCCGACTCATTCCGCCTGGGAACGAGGTTGATTCCGCCTTTTATAGTCACCGATATATGCTTGGCATGCATTTTTTTTTAAAGACCCTTTAAAAGTTAAAAAAGATTTTCAAGATATTTTAGTGACCATTATTGCAAAATTTTAGCAAAACAGAATAGAATCAATTAAATTAAATTACCGCTATAATCAGGCGCAAAGATTTGTCAAAATCCAGTAACTCATGGCACGCTCGCATATACCAAAATCCGGTATAGTGCTCTTGATATACTAAAACAATACATTCTCCTTCATTCGCACATGACATAGTTATTAATTTGTAAAATGTATATCATACGGTTATCCCTGAATCTATATGATGTATATCATCATTCAAACACGTTGAGAATTTGACCCTCGCCTTACCCCACCAGGCACCTCCCACTCTATCCCATTCTGGAGGTGATGGAAATCTCCCCTCAGGTCCTCAGGAGGAAACCTCCCGCGAACCGAAGGACAGAGTTTGTACATCCGATACGACATGGAGGCGAATGTTGTAAGTGGCTTGTGAAACGTCATGATAAGAATGATTCGTATTCTTCAGCAATTTAAAATCTGAAGTGAATGAAATTTCGGAGAAAATTGAAATTAAAATTATGTAAATCAACATGATTCTTGTATCAGATATACTAACTCCTTCACGCGCTCATGATTTCTTTTGTGTTTTCCACATAAACTATTCAGTATTGAGTTTCACAATTATAATTGGTGCATTTTAATGTCTACAGTCCGACCATGGATGATTATAATCGAGTTTATGTCCAATGGATCTTTGGATCACTTTCTTAAGGTATATATAAATATAATATTCTTAGTAGAGAGTACAGATAAATGAGGACAAAATTATGAATGAGGACAAAAAATTCAATAAGAGTAATAATGATAATAATTTCGGCGAATCCAACTTGTTAGCAAAGGATCTTCAGTAAAAATATATCAATTAAACTTAATTTATTTCGGCAGGCGAACGACGGAAGACTATCGCACCTAGAATTGATTACCATGGCTAAAGGAGTTGCTGTGGGCATGGAGTATCTTGCTACGATGAAATTTGTTCATAGGGTACGCATACACGATAATCGATATATACTCACTAACTTGATAATCGTTATATACTCACTAACTTTTATTCATTGTATTTGTTTTTATTGTTAGTTCTATTGATTATATATTACGTGTATTTAATTATTTGTTGTCCAGGTTCATATACATTTTTCCTTCGTCATATTTAATTGGGGGGAGTGAATAGGTTTTCGGATCTTCGGATTTCACAGAAAAAATTGTTCGGATTTCGGATCTGGCGAATATTGTCAATATTTTACACGGATTTGCCGATCTTATTAATACAGCGGATTGCGGATTTATCTAATATTTTGGCTCGGATTGTGGATTTAGCTTGCAATTTAGTTCGGATCCTGCATTGTAACTTCATAGTAGAGCTTTCAGCGGATTCAAATTTAGACAAGACAATTGTCGCATCGCGGATTTTGCTTCAAATTTGGGCGGATCGGCGGACTTTTTATTTTCTTTATCTCCATTTCTTATCACATAGCAATTTGTTTGTTTGTTTGTTTGTTTGCTTGCTTGTTCGTTCGTTTGTTTGTTTGTACTAAGGGGCCTGATATGAGCTTGGCCAGCCGGAATAAATCGTGTCAGTGTCACGAAATTTTTTCCTGTCCATAAAGATTGTTTGATCATCTTATATTGTTACTGGAATCAAATCATTCGACTTTGATGTTTATCAAAACTGTGATAATTAAGAGTTTTTTTAAGTAAACGAATCATCCTTCTAAATCGGGCCGGCTCCTGGCTCCATATGAACAGCTCTTCACTTTAACAATCAATTTTTACAATCAACTTACGCCCTTGTAATTAGTATACTGACCATCGTGTGGTTATATTTATTGATATAAATAATTTATCCATTTTCTATCCTTAATGATACTAGGATCTTGCCGCACGTAATGTTTTGGTTGATGGAAACTTGATTTGTAAAGTTTGTGATTTTGGCCTGTCACGTGAACTCGAAACGACCGATTCATCGCGTGGAGAATATGCCACCACCGGCGGAAAAATCCCAATACGATGGACAGCTCCAGAGGCGACGAAATATCGTAAATTTTCCTCAGCCAGTGATGTTTGGAGTTTTGGTATTTTACTCTGGGAGATTATGTCGTTTTCTGAAAGACCTTATTGGGAATGGGATAACTTCAAGGTAAGCTAAGTGAAATAGTAGAAAGGGCATATTCGCAAAAAAGACCACGACCACCACCAAACAAACTTTTGAAACTTGACAAGATTGTATGGGAATCTTGTCCTGTATTTCTATCGCATGAATTAAAAAAAAAACAAATTCAGACTAGAATAACAGGGTTTTTACAAGGGTAGGACAATTTCAAACAACTCTTTTACAAAAGCTGTACTTGTCATGGCTTATAATGATTTATTGATAATTATCATAATATACTAATTGTTTTCATTTGTTATATATAGGTAATGGAAGAAGTAGATAAAGGATTTAGGCTTCCAGCTCCACTTGTAAGTAATAATTTGCTCCTTGTATGCAGAGATAGTATAATTAATTATCTATAAGACTATATAACTTTTGTTAAAACACAGCATATATTTATTTGCAAAACTTTCGATTCGTAAAGCCTGGTTTACAATATAAACGTTTCTTTGATCCGGCAGCTATGATTTTAAATGAAGTTTAACTTTCAGTTTAGAAGAGCAAAAGTAAAAAGTTGGTTTTTATTTCCTTCAAACAAAAGAATACTGCACATCGTGAATACGATATCGGTCTATGTATCAATCCAGATCGGTTGTGCATTCCGGATACCACAAATTGCCCCAGGATTAGGATTCCGTATTCCTCCAATGTTTAAATTCTGGATTGCACTGTCTGGATTTCAGATTGCAAAGTTATTAAAAGTCGGATCATTCTGGATTCCTGGATCACCTTCTGCATTGCTGAATGAAGCTTAGTGAAACATCACTTGAAGCCGGCATGGTTCTATTAAGTACATAGCAATGAGGAATTATACAGGATCTAACTCCATGAAAAAATTATTTTAATGACAATTAAGTTGATATCAATTTTGGCGTACTTTGTAATCCTGTGAAAGCTGCAGTCTGACAGCCGAATGCTCGAATGTTAACAAATTATTTGTGCAGAGAACAACTGTTTTTCTAATTACACTGGCGAATTATTAAAAACAAATTTCTATTCTATAGAACTGTCCAAAAGGCGTCCACGACCTCATGATGGAGTGTTGGAAACAAGATCGCGTCGTACGTCCAAATTTCACCGAAATAAATGCCGTCATTGATGGTTGGATCCAGGCCCCTAAAACGATGGAAGGAGACGTCGATCTGTGTGCCGCCCTGCGTGAATGGCTTCAATCGATCAAAATGGAAGAATACGTGAAAAATTTTACAGCAGCGGGATATCAGAGACCTTGTGAGCTATACGGGATCAAAGAAGACGATCTGAAGGAGATGGGAATAAATTTGGTCGGACATCGTAACAAAATATTGAAAGGTATCAGAAATTTGCAGGGAAAGAAGAAGGGAGGAAAGCAAGCATTGAAACGAGAGGTTTCACTAGAAGTTTAAGGTTTTGAATTCTGACCGAAACCTTCTCTCAACATTCTTCAAATGAAGGTGAATGAGTCGACGTTTGCCAGTTTCGAAATAGTTGTTATAATTATACCTTGGCTTTTTGCCAAGTTACCTCATGGATTGCCAGGCAATGGATCAGTACATTGGGATAATATACGGGAAATTGTGCAGACTGATACGTATAGGAGAACTGAATAAATTTTAAACTATAGATAATAGACTATAGTATCGCAGTCAGCGAAAGACATTCGTCCTTGTTAACCTACTCCAGAACTTGTTTATAAATAGAACTTAGCTCTTATTTGCCTGTCGAGTGAAGCCCTTTGCTAATTAAATATTGTATATATTTACTATTTAGAGTGAAACATATCATACACCATAATAATAAATAGTTGAAGATTAAGATATTTATCAATAACAATAACAATAACAATAACAAAGCCCTTATAGTGTTAAAGCCCTTAAGCATAATAGTTATTACATGTTATGAGTAAATAGCCGATACACTTTAACAAGTACATAATCCCAAGTCCAAAACTATAACTCAGCAAATAAGACAACCAAGAAGGCTAGCTTCTATCTCGTACCATGTAGCCAGGATGCTGTTATAAAAAAGTTGCGAATTTCATTTGTTATTTCAAAATATACATGTCAATCTTAAATCATTAATTCTTATTGGTCCAGAAGAATTAAAGGAGAGGAATAGAATTACCCCGGCTGGCCCGCCCATTGCTTTTCGCTTAAGGAAATCCATTCTTGCCCTGAAAAATGAATAAAGATTTGAATCGTGGATTAGTAATGCATGCAATCATTATGTTCTAATTAAAGAAAAAAGATGCATAGCCCGTTACATATATCGCTCATGATCAGTGCTGGGAAAGCCATCGACGTCAAGGACAGCTATAACCAAACTCTCGTAACTCTCTTAACGGCTATGATCGTTTGCCATGACGTTCACCCGTAGGGCGTTCAACTCTGGTAAAATTATTTTAAACGACAACTAGAAGAATTAACATGGACTAGTTTTTTTGCAGTAACGATGCAAATTGAATAAATAAAATTGCTCCTTATCCCTTTTGGATCAGAAAATTGATTAACGCGAATTTAGTAGTTAATATGTTAATTTGTACCCAGGGTCTTATCTAGGTAGATTCACTGATCTGAGGTAGAGTCCCTGGCTTGCTAGGTTGATTGGATTTTTGGTGTGATACCGCGTGTGTTATTATTATTATTTACATACATGTAATAATGTTGAGAATTCAAGCACTTTCATTGGTCGAGAACCATGATCTATTAGAGGACAGACACACGGAATTAAGTCACACAAAACCTTATCCAATAGCATTCCCTTATTTGTATAGATCATGTACGCGCGATATTTGTAAAATTTCATATGTTTGGGTGGATAAAAAGTAAGCTATTTACCTGTTTAATTCGGGGCTTTTCTTTTTATTATGTAAAACAAATAGATAAGATTTTGCCGTTGTTTGTAACTCAGTTATAGACATACAGTATGACGTCATACTGTGTATCTATAACCGAACAGACAACGCAAAATCTTATCTATTTGTTAAATAGATCTAGACGTCCAAATAGTTTCCTGGATTACAATGCTGGTTTGCATGCATATTATACAGTAATTTACACAGCCCGATCTCTTACAACTCGAGTTACACAACCCCCTCTTATACGCACGCTCTATCACAACACTCTGAAGTTGAGCTGCACTTCTCAGAATTTTTTACAGCCGGCCTCCACAGTATGATATTTGAAACTTTAATATTCAATCAGTTTAAATTAGCCTTTGCCCTCTGGATAATTTCATTAATCTTAGAAAAACAAAAAGTCTGAGTTTTCCTTTTCATTGGATGGTTACTCTGATGGTAGACGTATTTATTACTTTCGTTTCGAATGTTTTGAATGCATGGTACAGTAACTTTAATATTTATTTATTTATTTAGCTTTGCCAACTAAGGCAAAGTCAACCACCCTGTCAACTTTCCCTGTGGGAGAAGAAAAAAACACAACTTACACAACTCGCTTGCGGCCCCCGTATGTACAAGTGCCATATATGCATTCCAAACTGCAACACTCAGAATCTGAATTGTACGTCATATATATACGTCTACAGCTTCTTACGAATCTGTAACAAGATATAAAAATTATCATGTTTGAAAATTCTTAATATTCAATCAGTTTAAATTACCCTTGGCCTTACCGTCCTTACCCTCTGGATAATTTCAATAATCTTAGCTGCAAGGTTGAGAACTTGCTACAAGGTTGTTGAGTTCAACCGACTTGTTACAAGTTCTTAACTTGTTATCTTCCTACAAATCACCAATTTGTCAACAAATTGTGAGTGACAACCTTGTAGCAACTTAATAAAATATAACAGCCTTGTTACAACTTGTTGACAAGCTTGCTATACGGCCTGTTGCGAACACATCGATCTTGTTGACAAGTTGTGAGATTTTTATGTGTGTAGTCGTATATCCTTCTAAATCCACAACTGTCTAACTTACTCATCTCGTTTTCGTCTTTGAGGAAGATATAAACAGCACTTGTTTATGCAGACACATAAACTGTCTACAGCTATCTGCATTTGAACTATACATCTCTCGAAACAGAATGTACCACCTCTTGCGAAGATTAAAATGTATCAAGGAAACAGCTATGACAAGATATTTGAACGCTATAGAGGACTCTCAGAGATTGCATGATAAATTATCAGTGCATGAAATTATTACATAACGGGGGAGGGAACTGCGGGGGTACTACTCTTCCCCAACATTTTTTGGGGGCTCCCCCCTCCGCCCCCACCGAGTATATTATTGGGGTACCTTTTGTTCCAAAAGTAATAGAATTTAAAAACCATAGCAATTCACTCACTTGATACGAGAGCAGCAAATTTCGAATGCAGCGCAAATTTCGAGTTAATATTAGGGCTCCCCGCCCCCACCCCGTCGCAAGGTGTTTAAAGAGTATTGGCTTTGGTATTGGACATGTAGTCACTTTAATCGAAAATCTGCTCTCCCTGCGAAAAATTCACATACGGCAGCCCCTCATTTAGTATTTCAAAATAGATTAAATTAGTGTAGCGCCTGTGTACGCAACCCGCTCTAACTCGACCGCTTCCGCTGTGACATAGCGCAAACATAGCATCCATTACAGCAATCTGCCACACTACTTTAATCAAATGCATGTCGGACATGTTGATATGGCATGGACTGCTCAGATATCAGTGAATTAATATCATTATAGAACTAGATCTTGACCGGTTTATACGTTAGACCGCTTACGGGAAACAGTAACTAATTGAAATCGTATTTTGATGGTAAGTTCTACATGTTTCCCACAGCGAATTGGCTAATTCATGCTTTAGTTTTAGTGCACAAATTGCAACTACAAACAGCTAACAGTTGGCCTCAAAACACCTTTTGAAGTTTTCCGTTTGCTGAGTTAGCGGTCTGCCGTAAACTGGCGTCAATCTTATATATATGGTCTATAAATGTCTATTAGCCAACTTACTCCATTTGACTTGCACAAAATATCACCAAGATGAGTAAAGTGAAACACGTTATAGGTCTCGATGTCATTTTCCTTTTAACAAATTTCAAGAATTTTACAAATTCTATAAAGAAAATGTAGAAGTACAAACTAAGGATTATATACTGGATGAATACTTGAAGTTTTTAACATTTAAATAACCTCTCACTGTTAAGGACATTGGGACTAAAAACCGTTGTTTAATTAATTAAAACGTTTCAACTCAATTCAATTCAAATAACAACCAAAGACGAGTTTTGGGCTCATGTGCATCACTACATGCATGGTTGTCAAGCTAAAAAATTTGCGTGACCGATTGAAATGAATGTAACTGGAACGCTACTTCCAACCAGAAATTTGAGGCCAACCTTGAAGGCTAGTCCCAGGCTTTCCACGCATGTGAAGATCTGCCTCCTCCGCAGGTCCTCGTTGTCTCATGGGAAGTCAACGATTTCGAGACGACCTGCGGAATCTTGTAAAATGAATAAATGTTGTTTTGAACCTGCTTCGTTAAAGAAGGCAGTTTTATTCGTGCAACGTTGGTGTGGACAACAAACCTTATCGTTAAAAAATGCTTCCTTCCACGTCCTAAGAGTCGCCCCAACCTCGTACCCAGGATCTTTCTTTGGGAAAGACCCTGGCTGCGGCTGGTCACGTGCCTTATCAAAAATTTTGCGCCTGAGGGGGTGTGGGGAAAGTATCAAATTACATCAATATCTGTCAACATGCTTCCAGTGGGATATTCGTTAAAAACATAAATTTTGCGAATTATTACGTTCAAAATACTTGCTAATTTTTGTTTGTTTTCTTCGCTTTGAATTTACAAGAACATTCTTACATTCTTACTTACAGTTAAGTCAAGAAACCAAGCAAATCGTTACTCGCAGTGCTCGAGTCTCGTGTTGTTAGTATTCAATGCATGCTCTCTTCACACTCGAGCGCGGTTATAACAAACGTTTATTGTAATGTTTTTTAAATACGCCATTACATTCGTTCTTTCTTGTAAACGTTGATACGCTTTGCACCGATTCACTTGTTACTAGGCGTCGTGTTTAAAAGATTTTTAAAAGAGACAGTATTGTCTAGGACTGGCCCAATATTAGCAAATGTATAAAACATTTGATAATAGCCGAACAGAGAAATGTCCATAAGCATTGAGGAAATTTCAGTCATTGATTTATCTGGATTTAGTACATAATTCGTATTCGGTAATTATAGTAAGACTTTAGCCTTTTTCTTGGTCTCTATTAATCATTATATTGTGTTAACATACTATAATCTACTCACAAATTTACAGTGTCCGACGCGCACAGACCGTCATTGGCGTCATACGGACACAAATTTTCGAGTTTTCTACTTCTACTAACATTTTTAAAGTTTTCATTGTGAATCACCTGTTTATCTAGCTCTAATTCATTTAAATCATTTGCTACTTATACTCATTTGATAGTGTCATACAGTGAATAATGCGTTTACACACAAGCAATCCTGGATATGATATAGACGATGCAAGCTGTCCATTAAAAAATAATGGTATTCTATTTCACAAAGCAAAAATTTAAATCTCACTTGTATTATTAAGAATGCATATAAAGCAAATGTCAAAACGAAAGCTGTTTACAAGATTTATAAAGGTGGTGAACAGTATACTAAACAGTGCTCATTGAAAGACATGTATAATATAGTGACATATATAAATTTGTCGTTTGACTTATCTTTGGTGTATGATTTTAATACCGTATATTTTCAACAGACAGCTATACTTTGGCATATACCATGATCGTTGGTTTCAGCAATGCCAAGGGCCAATTTTATAGTCTTTTGACGGGCTTTAAGTTTTTTTGATAAGGCCTTTAATATATAGATCAACAATCTGGATAGTACAGTTGGCGATATTTCGGTGAAATCAAAAAATCTCGCTATTTCGTTGCAATTCCACATCTCATCAATACATAAATTCTTTTGGTTCGAGTATCAGGATAGACTTTAATACTAAATAATAGCAACCACACTGTTCGGTCCAAAGATATATATTTTCTTGTAGGTTTAATATTACCACGCTGCACAAGCGGCAAGCCGTCGCAAGCATGCTTTCTTTGGCAAGTCTATAATGAAATCCGATCCAACTTGCTTGAATTGTAACTCGACACCAGATTATAGAGTAGAACGTCACGATATAAATATTAATTTAAGAGTTCTCTTTACGATTTCTTGTTGCAAATTTACAGTGAATTTCATCACCGAAGTTGCAATTTTAAAACGCTACAAACACGCTCCTTTCCCACCCCTCTCACAGTTACAATGAAATTTACCTCCCAGAATCTGGGAGGCACGTGACCAGCCGCAGCCAGGGTCTCTCCCAGATGACAGAAGGAGAGACCCTGGGAACGAGGTTGGAGTCGCCCGTTTAATTTACAAGTTTCACGCCGCTTTTTTATATCTGTTTATATTCAAGATTATGTAGAAATTTACTTGCTGACGTGACGCCGGCGCCATTTTTTTACAAGATTCCGCAGGCCCTCGCCAGATCGTGACCTTCCCATGACGCAACGAGGGCCTGCGGAGGAGGCAGTGTGAAGATATAAAGACGCGTGATTTTACCTGCAGACACGCGTGTCTGGAGGTAAGATTTGGCTTCAAGAAAAAGACAGGCAGTTTATCTGAAGGTTATTGCGTTTCAGTTATATTCATTTCAATGGCGTGACCCCATTTGTAACGTAATATGCATATCTTGAAAACGTTCGTCCGTATATATATAGCTTTCTTAAAGTTATTTAACTCCGCACTCTTTCTAATGGTATAGGTGTTTGTGTTCCCACTTTTGTGTCTTTACAAAAGTAGAGCAAATCCTAGTACCATGCATTTGGCCTTTCATCAGGACCCTCAAAGTGGTTTCCCCTTTGGCCATTTATATTTCCAATATGATTACGTTTCCGTCAATAAACTATTAAAAATCATCCAACAATCATCATTCTAAAATATTTTCATATTCAGTCTCATATATTTTACTGTAAGTGAAGGATTTTCCTAAAATAAGTCAGTTCGACTAATATACAGTACCTGCATGATGAGTACCTGCATGACTGAAGGATTGAAGAGCTTTTTTTATCAAGTGGAAAAAATGTTTAGTTAAGTTGAATTTTTTCCCTTATATTGCGTGAGGCAAATCACTCTTAGATTATACCATAGCATACCAGACTGTTGGACTTTCCGATTGATTGATTAAATTAAAGTCTGTGGGTCATTTTGTGGTTAGGCACTTTTGGAATTTTGCCAGAATTTTTGTAGGAAGTAAAACATTATTTTCTGATTGTTTTCAATGTCCTGATGAAGCTATGCAGTAATTCCGCTTTTATCAGCAATTATACCCGATTTTCCCAGAGATCGGATAAAAAATTATTTGGTTAGAAATATTTGTAGCAGAGCACAATCGTGCACTCGTCAGAATCCATATTTACTCGGGATAAAATTGCATGAAGATAGATGATAGATCGATATATATATGAAGTAGATGAAACGAAGGAAGCTTCTGTTTAGTGATTTTGCGTAATTCAAACGTACTTTTCAAAGAAATAATAGTGATACACTAAAATTCTTTCATTTTGTATGATATTTATACAACCCATCGTATTTTCGCGTTCCGGTTTGACCCTTCCAAACCTCTATCCTATATATATTTTCGTATATTTTCGTCAGTAAACTGTTGGTTTACAATTGGATTTTCCTATAAAATACGTCAGCTCGACCAATTATACGCGACACCTGACTGATGGATTGAAGAGCTTTTTATCGAGTAGAATAAATTTTTAGTTAATTTTAACTTGAATTTTTTCCTTATACTGAAGGGTGGGGCAAATCACTCCTAGATAGTATGACAGAGTTTTGGGCTTTTACTGAATGGAATTTTGCCAGACTTTTTCGGACTTTTTGTACGAAGTAATCCATTATTTTGTTATTGTTTTCAATATTCCGATTTTCCCAAAGAGATGATAAAAAATTATTTGGTTAGAAATATTCATACCTGAACAGTTGTGCATAATAATAATAATAATAATACACAGAATTTCTATAGCGCCAAATCTACAGTTCTCTAAGGCGCTTTACATTCATACCACATTAAAAATATGGACAAAACCTAATTTACTAGTAAAAAAGTTTAAAAAGTTTAAAAATGTGACCTAGACCTAATTTACTTATAAGAAAGTTAAAAAAAGTGCGTTTTTAAACGTCTTTTAAAAATGCTAAAACTCGTCTCAAGTCTCAAGCTGTCTGGTAAATTGTTCCATAGTGTTGGGCCAGATCTTCCAAAACATCGTCCACCTTGGGTAACCTTCTTAAACCTAGGAATAACCAA
>CACRXK020006131.1:8870-26009 GCA_902702795.2 Paramuricea clavata | reverse complement strand
TTTTTTCCCCCCCCCCCCCCGATGGAATGTCAGCCGGGTTCAACTCTCCTGGACAAAATCTCCACTTCTCCTTCGCCGATAACCGTCTGATCTCGTTAACCCGATGTTGTACATACTGACGCCACGGTTTGTTGTTCTTAATCCAGCACAGAGTAGTGAATGAATCCACCCAATAATACACATCGAATTTGAATGCAAGGGACTCTAGAACAGAACGAATAGAGAAAACCAACTTTGCCAACAGGTAAGCTCCCAAGAGTTCCAATCTAGGAATAGATTGTTTTTTCAGTGGTGCCACTCTTGTTTTAGACGCGATAAGATGCACATCGATTGTTCCGTTTGCATACTTGGACAACAAGTACACCACAGCTGCTACTGCTTTCTCTGATGCATCACTGAATCCATGGATATCATGACTGAGAAGTTCTCCTGTACCTTCTGAATTGTTTTGGAAATAACATCGCGGAACACTTATCTCGGATAGTGCACTGACTTCGCCCACCAGGGAAGTCCACCTTTTCAACCATTTTTTCTCAAGGGCCTCGTCCCATTCAACCTTGCTGGAACACAGCTCCTGGAACCACATCTTTAGATTCACCGTTATTGGGCTGATCAGTCCGATAGGATCAAATATTTTCGCGGACGCTTTCAATATCGATCTTTTTGTAGGTGGCAATGACTTCAGATATTCTATAAGTTGTACAACATCAAAACTGAAACAGTCCCTTTCGGTATTCCAGTTAAGACCAAGAATTTTCACTTCTGATGATTTCTCTTGCAATTTCTCAGCTGCTCTAAGTTCAGGCGATGTGTCCGCTAATAGATTGATCTTCGACAGTTCACCTTCCGATGATTTGTGTTCTGACGTTTCTTGATTAACATTCTGTTGATTCGTGGCAACCGTATTCTCAAACTTATCAATTCGTTCCTTCAAAACTTTCGAATTAGTGCGCCATTTGCGCAGGTTGAATCCGCCTTCGCTCATAATATGTTTAGCTTTCTCGTAAACGCCAAAAGCTGCTTCTTCTGTGTAGCTCCTCCTGGGAAATCATCCACGTACAACGAACTAGCTAGGAGCTTCGAGACCTCAGGCTCGGAGGAGGCATACAATGATAAATGATGTTTAATTGTTCCATTGAGGATCGCAGGGCTAGAAGTTAAGCCAAAAACTAATCGACGGAAACGATACTGGACCATTTTTGGGGTCTCATCTTCGATATTTTCCCACCAAAGAAATCTTAGCTTATCTCGGTCTGACGTACTCACGGATATTTGATGGAATGCCTTTTCCACGTCAGCAGTGAGGGCTACTGGATGGCTTCGAAATCTAATCAGAACATCGAAAAGATGCGGAGTTAAATTTGGCCCTGTCTCGAGACAGTTGTTGATAGAATGTTCACTATCAGTGTCCTTCGCTGATCCATCAAATACGATGCGTAACTTCGTTGTGGCTTTGTCTGATCTCACAACTCCGTGATGAGGCAAGAAGTGAACATCTTTGTTATTCTCTTCGTCAGCTGGGACTCTTTCAATGATACCTGTCCTCTCCTGTTCCTTGAAAATATCGTCATACTGGTCTAATAGACCTTCCTTACTTAAACGGGAGTTCAGATGATGCAATCGAGATACACATAGTCCAAAATTAGAATTTTGCAAAGTCTGTTCCTCCTTCCAGGGAAGATCAACTTGATATTTTCCTTCGGTCTTGTCAAATGCAATGTCCTTCAAGAATTCCTTTCTTTGGTGGTCAGATTCAGTGTAATCAACTATGCCAATGGACTCACTGTCCCAAAAACGTGCCAAACTATCAGTTAAATTGGATGGTTGCTCATAATTTAATATGGAATAGCTTGGTTGTTGGAGTATCAGGTTGGATGTTACATGGTTATCCCCATTCTTGGTATTTTGTACTGGGCCCGAAACCATCCAACCAAACTTGCTGCTGACTGCTGCCAGTCCATTACTCTCTCGAATGACATGTCCGGTTATAACATCCCAATAGTAGTCCGATCCTATTAAAACATCAATGTCATCATTACTATTTGAAGCTGTGTTATAGTCGGCAAGATCCAGCTCTAAAAACGAAGGATAGCTTTCTAGGTTTATTGTTCCAGGTAGTGGCGAACATATGTTACCAAAACTCAGGGCTGCGATCTTTATATCTTGGCCATTTTTTCCTTGTAGCGTTAATTGGACCAAATCACAGTCTTTCTTCGAGAAACCGGCATCACCAAAGGTATTAAGATTTAATGATTCTTTCTTGATGGGTTTCAAACCAAGCTTTTGCTGTAGACCAGTTGTGACGTACGATCTTTGACTTCCAGTATCAATGAGCACTCTGACAGGTAAGACTTCTGAACCTTCATTGGAATATGCATATGTCCTTGCTGTCTGTAACAATACTCTCGTTTGACTTCTTGTCACAGATGCAGTGGTTGTACCATTTGACGATTCATTGACAACAGCTCCAGTCGTGGAAGCTTGCCCAGGTTTGTTCTCTGGTGGTTGACTCGATGGGTCCTGTGGTGGTCGACTCGAATTAAATTCACAGATTGACTGATGATGCTTTCCTGGGCATTTGCGGCATCGTCTATTGGAGGTGCATTGGTTTATTCGATGACCCTTTCTCAAACATAAAAAGCAACGTCCTTGTCTCTTCAAAATATTCTTTCGGGCTTGTGGATCTTTAATCTTCTCACACGAGGCGGAAAAGTGTTCTGCATCACAAAACACACAACGTATATTGCTCCCATTTTGATCTCCTGCGAAAAATGCACCCGTTGTGTGCATTCTCTGTCTTGGCTGAGTACTTGGATCCCTTATCTTCAGATTACTACTCATCTCTCTTGCTTGCACTTCACTCTTTAATACATTCAATACTTCTTCGATTTGCCAAACATCTTTCGTTGTAACTCGAGCGATCTGAAGACGAACATCTGGTGGTAATTTAGACATAATGATGGGTATGAGAAAGCTCCCGTATTTATCAGATGTCACTCCCAAAGACTCCAGACCACGAACATTGACCCCAACCTTATCAGATATCAGACGAAGCTCAGCAGGTTTGTTTCCTAAACATGTAGGCAGTTGCAAAAGTTCATCCATATGCATTGATATTATATGCTGTGTATTCCCGAAACGTTCTTCAAGAAGATTCAATGCAACATTATAATTTGCCTCAGTTAAAGGCAATCCTTGAATAACTCTAGCAGCTGGACCTTCCAAAAGTCCTTGCAAATAATTAAACTTATCGATTGGTGAAATGTTTGGGTTCTTATTAACTGAACTGTCAAAACGATCCCAAAATGTTCTAAATTTTGTAATTTCGCCATTAAATTTTTGTAGAACCAACTTTGGTAGCTTTGGGGTCACAGTAAAACTGGATGGGTATGATGGTGCCCCCTCTACTGGCTCTACAGAAATACTTGTGGGGTGTTCTTCAGTAGGTAAAGGCACATTCTGCTCGGAAATACTTTCTTGCTGTTCAGCCATGTCCGTATTTTGCGTAGGGGGTGCATTTATATTGCCTGACAACGAGGGCTGTGACGTAAATGTGTTCAAACACTCAATCATACCTCTTATTTCTAAAATTCTCGTTCGTATTGCGTCAGCATCCTCTATTTCTTTCTCAATTTCTTCAACCTTACACAACGACAACATTTCATCGTCCATACCTCGTAATAATTTCTCTTTCTCCTCAAGTAAGTTGTCTAAAATCTTCAAACGTGAACGATTCAACGTGGTTATCTCGGGGTTTTCAACAATCGACTTCGCTTCTTGTATAAATTTTGTTGTAACTCCACGATGCCCCCTTCTTTTTGCCTTTAAACGATCAATATCTGTCTCACTCATGGTAACGAATACTTCAAAATTCAAACGACAATCAAATTCAAACAAAAACGATTTTTAAACGACGAAAATACGTCCCACGTTGGGCGCCATGTTATGAATATGTAATTAATTTATTCTAAAACGCGCGAAAATTATACGGGCAATAACAACACAAAATAATCGCGACAAAAATATCGCTTAAACTAATAATCTACGTTACAGACCATTAGGGAGCTTATGCTTCACGTTCATAGTCATACGTCAGACGAAACATTTTACGGTATAAGGGGCTGTTTATATGGAAGCGAGCCAGCTTGGGTACCCGAGCTGGCTCGTCTTCCCGGGATGAATTTCACCACGCGTTTACATGAGACTGCTCAGGCGGGCTGGCTCGCGAAACAAGCAAAATTTTCCCCGGCACGTGTATTTGGGCATGCGCAAAAAGACAATATTTTACTTAAAAGCCGAGCCAGCTCGGGTAAACGCGTTTATATGGAAAACAACCTAGCCCGCCGGTTACCCGATGTCCCGGGTCACAAGAAGTAGGATTTCGGCTAGGCGAGCTAGCTCGGTTCTCATGTAAACACAAGATGAAATTTATTAGGAGTAGAAACAAAGGGTACCCGAGCTGGCTCGCCTCATATAAACAGCCCCTAAGACAATAAAGGGAAAATGAACTAGCTAGTTTAAAACTGTAATGCCAGTATGGTGATTCTTTTGAGATGAGAATGAAAATATGGAAGTGAAGAAGTTAAGCGAAAATTTGGTAAGAAACTACGATTCTACAGTTACCCGTTTAAAGAACGTATCTTCCTGATCGGCCAGATTTTCACTTGATCGGCAGAAAATCACGACTGCTGATCACCATGATCGGGAACGTTGGAAACGTTATTTCGAGCCCTGAACAGTGAACAATGCTAATATCGCATGCCAATACCTTCCTTAGAGCGACATGATTATAGTACACATATTTGATGGTGACAAAATGCTCATAAGCAATGTACCGTATTTCCTCTATTTAGCCCCTTTGGGAGCTTTTTTTTTGCTAGCTTTTAAGTGGGGACTTATTAGAAGGGGGGCTAAATAGAGGGTGGGGGCTTAAATAAATTTTCACCCGAAATTGGTATCGTAAATATACTAATGGGGGCTAGATAGAGGAAATGAGGACATGCAATGCATGAATAAGGTGGCACAAATAGAAAGCCAAATTTGGTTATAAAAACTGTGTAAAATACATTAAATACTATCAAGCATTCAAGGTTTACACTTTAAAATTTTAAATACGTCGTTATGCATTACTTTATGTAAAAGCGGCGCCTGGGGGCAAATTCACAAAATGACTAAACTAAAAAAGACGTAAGAGACGTAAAATGATTTATATTCTTGTTGAGAATTAAAAACTAAAGCTGATGGGGGTCGTTAACTTCAATTGACCCATTAAGTTGCTACCCCGCGTTTCTAAGGAAAAACAGAACTTACCAATCAGTGACGATTTTGGTTGAAAGTCGTATTGGCATGTCGAACCTCCATTAAGGATTTAAGCAGCGGCCCTCCTTTAAATGTCCACACTCCACTTTCCATTTAATAGGAAAAATGAAAGTACCACAAAAATGGTGGATATTCGCCATCGCGAGAAAGGCTAATTCTATCACATATGTTAAATTTACAATTTTCATTCTATTTAGTAATTTCATCACAATGTTGCTTGAACTAGTGATTTTGGTATGCACAATACTGCTTTTGGCCCACGGAATAAAGTGCGTGATATTATTACGTGGCCTTCCTCCAGGTCCTCCAGGATTTCCTATCATTGGAAGCCTTCCAAGTATGATTTATTACTCATCTCGGTTTAAATTTCTGACCCTTACAAAAATGGCTAAAATATATGGGGATGTTTACACCATACATCTGCCTGGCAAGCCGATAGTTGTTATCAACTCCAAGGAAATGGCTCGCACAGCATTGGTAACTCAGCGGGATACGTTTTCAGGCAGACCGTATTTCTTCACACAGTATCGTTTTTCTCGTGGAGGAAAAGGGCTAGGATTCAGTGATTTTAGTCCAACATTGCTTCTTAACAGGAAGATTGTTCATTCGGGCCTAAGAATGTATCAACCCCATTTAGAAGGAAGGATTATGTTAGAAGCGGAGGAGCTGACAAAACGGTTACAAAAACATAACGGTCAACCGTTCGATCCAAAAATGTATATTTTTCTAGCTGTAGTCAACGTCCTATATTCAATTTTGTATGGAGCCAAACACCTCGAGGTGGACGACACAGAGTTCCTGGAACACATTGAGTATAGCGACGGAGTTGCAAGTCTCTTGGGCCCCCTAAAGTTACTGAACATTTTTGGCTCCATGGCTGATCCACTTTCCCATCCCTGAAACGAAGCTGATGCTCGAACTTATCAAGAAACGTGCCCGGATTAGAGATGCTCGATATTATGAAATAAAGAAGACGTTTCAGGAAAACCAGATCCGTCATCTTCTGGACGCTCTTTTACAGGCAAAAATAGACGAAGAAAGAGAAGACGCTAGCACTTGTGGGGTCATGACAGATGAGTATATAATGGCGTCCAGTGACACGCTCTTCCGAGCAGGATCCGAAACAACAACGACAGCGCTTCATTGGTTGGTAGCGGTATTGTTAAACTATCCTGAAATTCAGGAAAAAATCCACGCAGAACTGACTAAGCAGTTTGGAGAAGAAATGATTTCGTTGGAGAAGAAACGTAACTGTCATTACCTTGAGGCCACTTTAACGGAGGTCCTTCGTTGTGTAACTGTGGCTCCCATCTTTCCACATAAAACGACGTGTGACACCACCCTCTCTGGGTACCACATTCCAAAAGATACCACTGTTCTTCTCAATATCTGGGCAATCAACCACGACGAAAGGGAATGGCAAAATCCTGAAGAGTTCAACCCAAACAGATTTTTGGATTCTGAAGGTCACTTCACGGGTACATCAAAGGTGAGTTACATACCTTTTGGATCTGGAAGACGCATATGCCCAGGCGAGTCATTGGCAAAGACAGAACTGTTTCTTCTTTCAGCAGCAATGCTGAAGAAATTCAAATTTGAAAACCCCCCGGGCTGCAGTCCACCCGATCTCAAGGATGGCGTGTATGGCTTGACATTTACCCCAAAATTATTCACGGTTATTGCCAAGGAAAGATAATTTTCTTAATTTCTAAAACATTTAAATAATCCCAAATTCATTTCGCTATTTTGTTCACTGATTCTCACAGTTTTGTATGCAATCTCTAACTAAGAGTTAGTAATACTTATCATAATAAAATCAATCATATTACTCAATATATCAATTTGTGAATAAATCTTAAATATTTATCAAGTGTAGGGCTTGAAGCCTCGAACCTCCTTCCTTTGCGAACGCTATTACTGTATATATTATCATTTAAAATTCACCCTTTTTCATTTGCTCACCAAACTGTTTCGCCGTTTTTTTTATCGTATCTTTAAAAAGCACTCCAAACAGCATTACAAACCCTCACGTCCCTCTAAAGACTTTGCTTTTCCTCAACTGACCGCACTAATCTCATGCACGCAAGTATACAAAATGGGATGTACAATTGACACTGAAGGAAAACGTTCTTCAAAAAGCTCAACAAATTGACTCACGACTAACTAATGTTTTCTCTGTGGTGTGTTTTAGCAGTGATAAACGCAAATAAATCTCACTTTTTGGCTGAAAAAATAGCGGAAAATCCCAAATTATGTTAGAAATTCCTCGAGAAATTCATTTTTGAAAATGAGTGACATGCGGAAAAACGCTAGCATAATCGTTAAGAGCCTACACGCCCTTCATGTTTAGCTGGCAGGCCGTAAAGGAAAATGAATAAAAATTAATGTTAGTGATCAGTACTACTGTACAATGATATTGTTGGCGGACTGTATTACGTTTTTGCGCATCTACTGGATTTTTTCTGAAACCTGTTTCTATAAGTTCAATAAGGGCACTAAATTGTGAGAAAAAAATCACTATGTTTTAGTTTCGTAGCATTCTTTTTGGATCGAAATTTTCGATCAAATGCCAATGATGCGGGAAATACCGTTTTAGAGACACCAAGTTTCAAACATTTCTGACCCCCTAGCTAAAAATGCATTGTCGATGGTGATGTATCCTATTTTTGCCCCCAACCTCGGTCCCAGGGTACTTTGAGAAAGTATTCTGGTTATTCGTGGTGGCATGTAGTAAAACACTGACTACCGGAACACCGGAACACCACCGGAACACCACCGGAACACCACCGGAACACCACCGGAACACCACCGGAACACCACCTAACCCTAACCCCAACCCTAACCCCCAACCCTAACCCCAAATAAAATGGTGGTGTTCCGGTAGTGTTCCGGTGGTGTTTCGGTGTTCCGGTAGTCAGTGTTTTACTACATGCCTTCGCGGTCACGTGGTTGCCCAGAAGATTTTGGGCAGCAATTCTTGGGTTTCATATGACGTCATCAACTCTAAATCGAGACAGTCGTCGGAGTGAATTAATTGTTCACTGTATGTGTTGGCCTTGTGTTTTGTGGTAAATACGTGCAATTTCGTGTCATTTGTTCACTCCAGTACAGCATAAGCATCGACACATTTTAGGTTGACCCCCGTCAGATTCACTGCGCAATGCTTTAGTGAAACCCAAGAATAGATCTGTCCGGTAATTACGTCACGACTAACACTGTTTTCAATTTAGGACAACTTAGGACCACCTTAAATGGAATGTTGATTTTATAGGTTGTAAAAAAAGGTTGTAAAAAGGTTGTATTTTAAATGTATTTTAAAGGTTCTAAAAATGTTGTATTTTAAAGGTGTTGCATTTTAAAGGTTGTATTTTAAAGGTTGTATTCTAAAGGCTGTAAGAAGGTTGTACTTTAAAGGTTATAAAAAGGTTGTAAGGACTTACCCTCTGAAATGCGAATACTGGCATCATAACTTAACAAGTCGTTCTCTGTTTGACCTTGTAGCTCAGATTGTAGAGCATCGTTCTAGAAATGCAAAGGTCGCGGGTTTGAATCCCAGTCGAGTCAAGTAGATTTTTCTACTTGCCAGGCTTGGTCTACACTCGTCTGACAAAAACTGTACATAACATTACACAAGTGGAATCGTCAACGTGGGAAACCACAACATTCATATACAACATTCATATACAACATTGCCATAACATTCATATACAACACTGCCAGACTAATAGCTGGCTTCGCGCATTGAAGGACTAATCTCCGAAATGCGAATAACATCATAACTTAACAAGTCGTTCTCAGCTTGACCTTGTAGCTCATATTGTAGAGCATCGTTCTAGAAATGCAAAGGTCGCGGGTTCGAATCCCAGCCGAGTCAAGTAGATTTTTCTACTTGCCCAGCTTGGTCTACACTCGTCTGACAAAAACTCAATAACTGTATTTTAAAGGTTGTATTTTAAAGGTTGTATTTTAAAGGTTGTATTTTAAAGATTGTAAAAAGGTTGTATTTTAAATGTTGTATTTTAAAAGTTGTATTTTAAAGGTTGTAAAAAGGTTGTATTTTGAAGGTTGCATTTTAAAGGCTGTAAAAAGGTTGTATTTTAAAGGTTGTATTTTAAAGGTTGTATCTTAAAGGTTATAAAAAGGTTGTATTTTAAAAGTTGTATTTTAAAGGTTGTAAAAAGGTTGTATTTTAAAGGTTTTCATTTTAAAGGCTTTCAAAAGGTTGTATTTTAAAGGTTGTAAAAATGTTGTACAAAGTTGTAAAAAGGTTGTAAAAATGTTGTAATAAAGGTTATAAAAACGTTTGTAAAAAAGGTTGTAAAAAGGTTATAAAAAGGTTGTATTTTAAAAGTTATATTTTAAAAGTTGTATTTTAAAAGTTGTATTTTAAAGGTTGTATTTTAAAGGTTGTAAAAATATTGTAAAAATGTTGTAAAAAGTTGTACTTTTTACAACTTTTTACAACATTTTTACAATATTTTTACAACCTTTAAAATACAACTTTTAAAATAAAAAGGTTGTAAAAAGGTTGTAAAAAATGCTGTAATAAACGTTGTAAAAAGGTTGTATTTTAAAGGTTGCATTTTAAAGGCTGTAAAAAGGTTGTATTTTAAAGATTGTAAAAATGTTGTAAAAAGTTGTAAAAAGGTTGTAAAAAGGTTGTAAAAACTGTTGTAATAAAGGTTGTAAAAAAGTTTGTAAAAAAGGTTGTAAAAAGGTTGTAAAAAAGTTGTAAAAAAGGTTGCAAAAAAGATTGTAAAAAAGGTTGTAAAAAGGTTGTATTTTAAAAGTTGTATTTTAAAAGTTGTATTTTAAAAGTTGTATTTTAAAAGTTGTATTTTAAAGGTTGTAAAAATATTGTAAAAATGTTGTAAAAAGTTGTAAAAAGGTTGTAAAAAGGTTGTGAAAAAGGTTGTAAAAAGGTTGTAAAAAATGCTGTAATAACGGTTGTAAAAAGGTTGTAAAAAAGGTTGTGAAAAGGTTGTAAAAAGGTTGTGAAAAGGTTGTAAAAAGGCAAGTCGATCCCAGGGCCTTATAAAAAGGTTGTAAAAGGTTGTAATTAAAAAGGTTGTAAATAAAAAGGTTGTAAAAAAGTTGTAAAAAAGTTATAAAAAGGTTGTAAAAAGGTCGTACAAAGGTCGTACAAAGGTCGTACAATGTTTTAATGTTTTAATAAGATTCGGCAACTACCTAAAAATACAACAATGTAGTGCCAGGGAGTTCACCACAGTTCCCCCAATTACGGCGATCCCTTAATATTTACATAAAAAATTACGTTCAAATAATTGATTAACGAAACAGACAAAGTAGAAAAACACAATTACAAAACGGCTAAACTGACAACTAACAACAGTTTAAAACACCATCAAGGGATCTAGCCCTTTTACATTTAACACAGACAGATTTCCAAGTCCGAGGATCGTCACAGTTATACGTGTTCGATAGTACGTTCTTATAGTACAGTTTCAGTCCTGATTTCAGTGCCTTTTTTAACTATATATCTGGGGGGCAATTGCCCCCCCCCAGGGAAAGAATTCCCCCCCCCCAGTAAAGCCATTTCTGCCACCGAAGTGCGAAGCAGAATTGCTCATGATTGCTGTCAGAATTGCGGTTGATTTACTTGATAATGAGATTATGCCCTTCCATAGCCTCCCCCGCAGCCATCTTGTGTGTAATTCATATTGTTCTTCACCGAGTATTTCATAATAGCGATAGATTTCATGCAAACAATCCGATAAAATGCTGGTTCCAAGAAGAATAGATTTAGTTTAGCTGTAAGAATAGATTTTTAACTGTTAAATACATGTATGCATCATCATAGCATGAATATTTCTTCTCAGATTTATTCTGTATCGTATGGAAAAGCAACGCAATTTTAAGAATGCGGAAATGGTGTCTCATAGAACCTAAAATGATTTAAATGCAACATTTCTGATCAAAATCACATTGGGATTTTCTCCCCCCCCCCCAGAGAGGAAATAAGGTGACACTGAGCCCTCCTCCTATTTTCGCTGACAAAACCAAATTTAAAAAACTTAAATCAGATCCTACACTAACCCAATTAACGACCCTTCAAAACTACCTCCGAACCATTTATAACCGCGGTGAAATTACAAGCGATACATTTTCTGAAGTTCAACCTCAATCCACTAAACCTGCCCGCGCTCATGGCCTTCCTAAAACCCACAAGAACTTTGATACCTTGCCACCTTTCCGCCCTATCATTGATACCATCGGTACTGCCTATCAACCTATTGCCAAATACCTCACGAGATTGCTTAATCCGCTCACTATGAATTCGCACACTTTGAAGGACAGTTTTGAGGCTGGTTCTCGCATCCAAAACATTCCAGAACAACTATTCAGAGATGGTTATCGATTTGTCTCTTTTGATGTCAAATCACTTTTTACAAACGTCCCCCTCAAGAAAACCATCAACATAATCCTGGATAGAACTTACAATAAGCAGCAAATCAACACCACGTTAAAGAAACGGACACTAAAGAAACTCCTGCTCGACTCGTGCACCAAGACCCCCTTTTCCATCAACGGTGAACTTTTCAAACAGATAGACGGTGTTGCAATGGGTTCTCCTTTAGGTCCTACTCTTGCCAACATCATCATGACTACATTTGAGGACGAAATTGTTCAGAAATTGATTGATTCAAACCTTATAGCCTTTTATGCCCGCTACGTTGATGACACGTTAGTTCTTGTTAAACCGTCTGATGTCCCTGAATTAGTCCTCAAAGTTTTCAACTCATTTCACCCTCAGATCGAGTTTACATTTGAAGAATTCCCTGATGGTATCGTGCACTTTCTTGACCTGCAGATCAACTCTTTGGACCGCATCACGATATTTCGCAAGTCTACACATACTGGTCAGTATACGCACCTTTCTAGTTTCACCCCATGGTCTTATAAGACAGCTTGGATAAGAGCTCTCGTGAACCGTGCGTACAGAATCTGCAGCAATCAACAGTTGCTTCAACATGAACTCAAAACCATCCAAGACTTCATGTCTTGGAATGGTTTTTCTCGCAACATGGCGAAGAAACTGATCAACGCTTTCACACCATGTCATACAAGCAACAACATGCAAGATTCTGATGAGTCGACATCCCCTCAAAGTCTACCGAAAATATGGCTACGCTTACCATTCATTGGCAGATACGGCAACACTTTGACAAAAAGTTTATTAACAAAACCCGCCGCTTGCTGAAAGGTCCATGCGAGTTTATTCTGCTCTGGAAAACCACCCAAGTCAATTGTTTTCTATCATGCAAAGATAAAACTCCAAGTGAATATCGAAGCTCCGTAGTTTACCAGTTTTCCTGTCCTGGTTGCAAAAGCTCGTATATTGGCAAAACAGATCGTTGCCTTTTCACGCGCCTTAAAGAACACAATAATCGCGAAAGTTCAGAAATCAATGCCCACATTAACTCTTGTGAACACTTCCAACACATCAAAACCCTAATGGAACTAACGCCTGATTCTACTGAAACTATAAACACTAACACAACACAACTTATATTTGAGAACTGTAAGATAATTGATAGATCTGATCACTGGTCTCTACTAGTATATAAAGAATCCCTTGCAATTCGCAGAAGGATACCAGAACTCAACCACGGTGCCAAAGCTTCAAAAGAACTGATCATATTTCAGTGACACTATTAAGCTCCTCCTTAACTATATATATCAGTATTTGTAATTTTACACTAATCTGTCCTGATGATGACTAAAATATAGTCGAAACGTAGATTCATTAAAGCTACAAAATGTTATTTGGAGTTACTGTCCCTTTGTATTTTATAACTACAAAGAGTTGAAGTTATTGTTTAAAGTAAAATATAGGTGAAGTTAATAAATTAAAGTTTTACAAAATCTCTCTTCAGACTCGCGCGTTCGCCAAACCTCGACGCCTCATATTTTTCGTTCTGCCTTTTTTTCCTGTTTTGCCCCCCCCCCCCAGTGAAAATTCCTTAAAAAAGGCACTGAATTTTTTGTTATTATTCATGTGACATATACAATTCATTTAATATTGCATGCATTTACCATTATATGAGCAAAATAATCAACCAAAATATAAGTAAAATAATCCCAGAAGAGATTCAATCTATATCAGAATCTTCCGGTTCGTACTGTGGACATCCCTCGTTATTCAGACAGCTTGAGATTGCCTTGGCCTGCTTCAAACCAGTGACATAACCCCCTTGTACGAATTTCCTGTAGTGCTCATGAGTTGCCTCCCCAGCGAAGAATAGAGCACCCACGCGGCCTTGCAAGTTATGAAAGTCAGCCGATGCACTACCAACAACAGCAATGCTTAACGCACCCCGGATGTAGGGATTTTGGTTGAATTGGCCAACTATGATGTCTAAATTTCCAACAAATATTGTTAATGTAGCAAATATATAAGTATTAATGGTGTGAGAAAAAATTTTCTTAACCTAAATGTTGCAGATATTGGTGCAAAAAACGCGTTTTAAGCATGTTTTAAGAAGAATTTGTCAGGGAAAATGTGTTTTTAACCTTAACTAAACTGATGTTAGTCCGGAAAATTTTTTTGATCCTTTTTAATATGTCCTGAAAAAATTTTTATGTCTGAAAAATTTTTCTAAACCCCCCCCCCCCCCCCCCATCGACACAAGCAAAATTATCGACACAAGCAAAAAATTTTGAAAAAATAATCGTACCAGTTGGAAGTGGATATCACTTTTCTAATGGTCCGTCCCTAATGCAGATGTTTATATCCAGATGATGAAGAATAAACAAACCGGAGTGTTAAAAGGTCCCGTATTTCTTTATTAAAAAAATGCCATGGTTTGCTGCACCCAATTCACAACTTTTAATTTTGATGAATCAAATAGTGCCAATAGACTAGTTTTCCCCTTATGAGTGCAATTTTGATCTAGACATGCCTGGACAAATATTTCATCACAGCTTGAATATATTTTGAATAATATTTCATCACAAATATTTCATCACAAAATTAGTAATATTCCGAAGTTTTGTTGCGAAATGTTGTAAAATGCGGATAATATAGCCTTGCGAAGTTTGCCGGGTTTTTTAATCATTTTGCATTACAAACGGGAAATTGATATTCAGTTTGATCATCTGATTATCAATTTCCCGTTTGTAATGCAAAATGACTGAAAACGGCAAACTTCACAAGGCTATATTATATTTTCTGATGCTCTTTCAAGCTGTGATGAAATTTTTGTCCAGACGTGTGTAGATCAAAATTTCACTCAAAAGGGAAAGGTCTATTCACTATTGAGTGTTGTACTCATAGATATCTTATATACACTAGATAGCGCATCTCTTTTAGTAAAACTGAAGCCAAAAATATTCCAGCGGTTACCCCCATTTGAATAGATGGCGGCCATGTTGGCCGGTTCCCACTCGCTAATAAACACTTAAACAACAACAATAACTTTCATCATTTGAATACTTTAAAAATGTATTTGGAATAGGGTTAACTTAATATTTAAGTTCCCTGTTTAAGAAATAGGAAATATACGAATCTTCTCTCATTTCATGCGAACGTCCTGAGACTGCAATCACGACTTCAATTTTTGAATTGCAGAATAATTAGATGCACTATCTAGTGTATATAAGATATCTATGGTTGTACCAGTCTATACGGAAGCCTAGCTAGCCTTTGATATAGCCTAGGAATTACCAACGGACTACGGGAATTACGTCGCTAATCTGTATGAAATTAAAAACGTGCGGTGAATAGTCAATATCGCAATGCCAGAAATTTGTGATGAACTAACATTGACTAACTTTGGGCTATTTTTCCTCGATCTCACGAGTAATGAGGTATTTACAAAAGGGTAAGGGTAGGTTGTTCGAAGCCCGTTTAGCCAAAATGGTGGTTACCTCGAAACGAAATAACTCTCTTGTACATCTCGGAATGAGTGAACTAAAATCTTATGCACTAAATATGTAGTTGCAAACAGAATTGTTTTATTTCGATCGGTTGAAAAATTTTAGTTTGGTGGTTGTGGTGCATATGGAACTCAGGTGTAATAGTTCAATGTTCATGCTACTCTGAGTGCAACTCATAGGTGCAGCTCCACAACGGGCATGGAAAGCTGAAAAATAGCTTGACGGCGATGGGATTCGAACCCGCGACCTTTGGTATGCTGGTCCAACGCTCCACCAACTGAGCTACGAGGTCAAGTTGGTCCAAGTAAGTCATATTTCGGAACTGAGTCTAGTTCCTTCGATATCTGTATATAAATTAAGTCTAAAATCTATTCTTTGGTGGCTGTGGTGCATACTAAAGGTCGCGTGTTCGAACCCCACCGCGGTCTGACCGCGGTCAAGCTGTTTTACATCTTGCCCGGTCTTGTTTTGAATTTTGAGCTTATCCTATAAGTATAAGCCAAACGAGCTTCGAACAACTGGCCCCTGAAACTTACTGTACCTGTGGGCTCTGGAATACTGACGTTTGGATACATTTCTTTCAGTGTGGCCATGATTTCAGCTTTCGTCTTATTTTTACTTTGCGCCTCGATACGAAGAGAAGTATCTTCCGCTGCAGTAAATAACAAAATATTTGAACCTTCGTGAATTCCCTTCTTGTTGTAGTTATAAATGAAAGGAAAGGTTTCACTTATAGATCCTGCGTTGATAAAAATTAACTCGTTGTCTTCCCAGAACGCGGTTGGAAACTTTACATAAATGTTGGTGTAGTAGTCAAGCGGGAGGCCACTTTGGCTTCTCTCTTCCATTTAGGTAATTCCGGAACAAATTCCACCAAATCCGAGGCCAAAACACCAGTGCTAAATGTGCATAAACCATATTTCGCCTTGTAGGTTCCGCCATCTTGTGTTCGCACTTCGATTCCATTTGAGTTATACTTTATTTGCTTCACGACCTTATTCGTTTTAATTTTACCGGTGAAGTTTTGAGCCAAGTGGTCGATAATTCCTGCAAATCCCCGGGGGTCTGTGACGATGTCAACAACTTTGGGTTGGCCTGAGTAATGTCGGGTGGAAAGAAGTGCGGGTCTGATGACGTAAAGTTGCCGTTGAACAGTCATCTTTAAAATTGTGTCTGGGACCCAGCCATTTTGTGCCAAAACGGCGCTGAATGGTTGGTCTCCTTTTCGTGGGTTATTTTTATTCTCCTTGACGGCTTTTGCCTCTATTTTTTTGAAAGTTATTAGGGTTTTTAAAAAATCTTCTTTGTCATAGATGGTATTCCTACAAGAAAAACAAACTAGTACTAATATACACTCTTGAAAGCTCTAATATACATTTCTGTCTAGAAAACAACCGATATCGTAAGCTGTGTTGCGCCATGTTATGAAACACATACAGCCATGTGTGTTACAGTGGCCCAAGGGAGTAGGAAGCTTGTAAAGGTTAGAGAGCCTGACGTACTCCCACGAGACGCCACTCGTTCAAAGTATAATTTGCATAAACAATCTATTCGATATCACTCTCTATCTCAAGCTCCTACAATTTGGAACAGCATTCCTCTCACTCTTTGTAACTCTTTTAATAGAGCTAATTGCAAAAGGAAACTTAAATCATTTTTTCACTTCCATTACGGTCGTTTGAGCACTGTGGCCCCAGTAGTGTTTCCGTGTTGTACCACATGCACGGTGGTAAGAGCTCGTCATGTGTATAAATACGGTTGCACTACATATCTCGTGTCCAAAACATTAGAGAGGTTAAGATACCCCGGTTCCGGTTTACGGGTACGAGTATCGCCATTTTGTTTACCAATTTTTGCTGATGTCAGCAATTTTACCCGTAATTTCTACCCGTTTCCCCGCGGTAAACCGGGGTCTACACG
>CACRXK020006130.1:0-26011 GCA_902702795.2 Paramuricea clavata | reverse complement strand
CATAAGCAGTAGAGCCCAAAATCGAGTTTTATTGCATCCAGCGATGTCTAACTTAAATTTTGGTATATTTGACAGGCATTTTCGTCCAAGATTGACTGAGATATGAGTGTTTAAACTTTTGTTAGCAAATTTGAAACGGTCACAAATTAGCTAAAAACGGCCCATTAAACTGATTTTATAACCGCATCACCATTAATCAGATGATTCAAGATGCATTCGATTCTATGATTTCACGGGCAAGACGCTGCATTCTTGCTCGGGGACATGCATTTCCTAACAAATAGACGTTTATTTTACACGATCCGAACATGGAGTATTTGACGGTGAATCTCTTGGTGCAATATATGTCGTTAATGTTGTATTAATATTTTTAAAATATGCTAATTTTTAGCTAATTTGTGACCGTTTCAAAATTGTTAACAAAATTTTAAACTTTTATATCTCAGTTAATCTTGGACGAATATGCCTGTCAAATATACCAAAATTTAAGTTAAATATCGCTGGATGCAATGAAACTCAATTTATGGTTCTACTGCTTATGGTTTCTGAGTTACAAGTAATCAAACAGTTGTACTTTTTTTTGCGCCACCCGGTATATATATATATATATATATATATATATATATATATATATATATATATATATATATATATATATATATATATATATATATATATATATATATATATATATATATATATATATATAGTATATATATATATATATATATATATATATATATATATATATATATATATATATATATATATATATATATATATATATATATATATATATATTGTGGTTATTTGAGGTAAAACGAAAAACTATATTACGCTCTATCTATATGGTATTGAGCACTGTTTGTGTTTCGTAAACCAAAACCTTAAGCTATATATATATATATATATATATATATATATATATATATATATATATATAAAATTTCGCTTACCTCAAAGTGCTAAGAATCATCAGGCGGTATGACAAGTTTCGAAAAATAGGGCTGCTTATATGTGTTTTGGCCGGAACGTGGGGCTGTGTGGGTGAAACAAAGCATGCATTCATCTATTGTTTGCGTTATTTACGCGGAAATGCCTAGGTATATATATATATATATATAGGTATATATATATATATATATATATATATATATATATATATATATATATATATATATATATATATATATATATATATATATATATATATATATATATATACTTATAGTTAGTGTAGTTAGTAGTTAGATATCGCTCTGGCATGGTTTTGATGTCCCACAATCGTGAGGCATCAAAGGTAGCTGTAAATAGCAGTTACTTTTATCCTGCTCATCAGCACTACACTGATGAGGCCCATAAGGCCGAAACGGTACCGTCTGTAGTGGGTTTTTTGGTGGGAGGAGGCAAAATTATCACCCCCCCCCCTTATAAAACACTGGGTTGGGGCCCGTTGCACCCTGCGGTCACTAACTTGTTTAGTCGAGTCTTCCAACAACTCAAATCCTATATATAGGGTCTAGGAAATGCAATCCACTGGAAAATGTTTAAAATCTAATAAGGTATTTACAACACAATGTTTAGTATTAAAGATAAAAGACAGGACATAAGATTCACAAAGCAAATTTCAGTTACTAGAATATCAAACTTACCTTCTAAATTCCATGTTTTGCTTATATTTTAGAGAAAAGGGACTTTGACGGGGGGGGGCAAAATGGTTGAGTGGGGGGGGAGCACCATGGGGGCTGGGACCCCCAGTTAAATAGTTAAAACATGCCCTGGTGATCATACTAGAGTTAGTTCCAAAATACAACACACTCAAACAGACTTGGCCAATGGCCTCGTACTCTCGTAGCTCAGTTGGCAGACTGGCAGAGCATTAGACTAGTATCCCAAAGGTCGCGGGTTTGATTCCCACCGTGGTCAGGCTAACTTTTCAGCCTGCCTAACCCCCCACCGAGCATTTGTTTAAATATTTTCTACTTTCAAAATTCTTACCGGGAGTCTCCCGAAAATTCATGCAATCACCCGGTCTCCCGATTTTTCAGAATATTCAGGAAATATCATAAAAAAATAATAAATATACTGTTTTTAGCAACATAATAGTCTGTCTTGGACCTTTTTTGAAGTTACTTTATGGCAATTTATAGGATCATTTATAACAACATAGTCACAAAATGCAAGAAACGCCATTTCAGAAGACTTAATGTTTATTATTTTTTCCCAGAAGAACTAGATTTCAATTCACTGAACACTTCAAACAGTCTCCCTAAATTTTACCTCCAGTAGTTGGAATGTCTGATATAGCTATTTGAATTAAGGTTGTCCCCCGAGCAAAGCGGAAAAGTCGAATACACGCGCGAAAGGCTGCTGGGAATCGCTAATAAATGAATGAATTTATTAGCGATTCCCAGCAGCCTTTCGCGCCTGTATTCGACGTTTCCGCTTTGCTCGGGGGACAACCTTAATTCAAATAGCTGCATATCCGACCAAATTTAGTGGTGTTGGTTTTTGTCCGACCAAATCCAAGTTATGTCCAACCAAAATTAAAAGTGATCGGACAAATGTCCTGTCAGGTCAAATATTTATTTGCAGCCCTGGGCTTGAGTGTTAATGAATATGGTGATTGGTGAGCTTATATATAGGGGGCTTATACCGGGGGGAGTGGGGTTATATTTGGAGGTTTACAGTATAGTGCTGTCCAACGTTTCATATATCCTAGCTGAATTATATTGACATCATCTTGGTCATCCTTTTTGTTAGGCTTTATAGCCAAAGTGAGATACTTCCCGGAAGAGTATGTACACTGTGTGCCATATTTTAGAAACTTTATATCCAGGTTTAATAAGGAAGTTAATAATTATTAATAGGATTCATAAACAAACACGAAATATTAGCCAAACTAAGCGCTTTCCTCTATATTTAACAATGGAAAGCAAGCTTTAGACAAGAATATTTTCTCATCAACTATCGTCAAAAAAGGGAACAAAACAGTATGAAATATAAAGATATAAAGCTTTGTACCTTTTGTTCTGTACTAGAAACCATCAACGGTGGTGCGATCTCTTGCCTCTTAGTTTTAATATATAAATGGACGGTGTAGATTTTACTTCGCCTTCATCTTTCCCAGTCCATTCATCGTCTTGGCTAGCCACGCTCTTTATATTCCAACCTTCGACAAGCAAATACATGTAAATAATATATATTTACTTAATAATAAATATTTTTACTATTATTATAATAACAAGGCAAAATATAACGCAAATATAAATTTGTTTTGTATCTCGAACTCGCGGTAGCCTGCGTCGCAGACGGTGGGTGAAATTATCATCTTGGATGATAGCAGTGATATTCAAGCATTTTGAAGAGCTTGCAACCAACATGACGTCATAAATTAGGGGACATATTCACGCTCATTTACATATCAAACAAATTCAAATATCTCGGGAACAAACCATAAAAACAAGAAACTGAAAAATAAGTTACACTACAGCTTAAAGAGTTCTTAATTTCATTTAAGAAAATAAGAAATTTCATGTCATATGCACTTTAATGGTCGTAACTGAAAATAGGAAGAGTGATTAGAACTAGAGAATACTCATGATTTATATGTGGTTTACAGGTATAAACTATTATAAACTGGCCATTGAGAAAGATCGTGACTCTATTTTTACGACTATATGGAAACAAGGCTTAACTCAGCTAATTTAAAAACATGTCACGTGGTGACGTCATCAAAAACTTCAATAATTTCAATCACTCAACGGTATACCTGTCGAAATATATTTCAAGAAAAATTTTATGGTGGATTCGTCTAAAAAAACACCCCATATGGCAAAATGAGTAAATATCAAGATTTTGTTGGTATCTCATTCAATTGAATAATAGTTGAAGGGCCTTGTAGATGTAAATTATCGAGTGGAAATTTATATACATTTATTAGACCTAACCAGGAACAGCAGCTCTGATGAACCTATATAGTTGTACGCCAGTTTCATTTCCGGAGCCATCACAGCTAATGTATTCGCTGGCCAAGGAGGGAAGGCCGTAATCAACTGGGAAATACCAAGTCTTAAATGTGCCTCTGGCCGCCAGGCGGTAATTAAAAGCACAGATGTTCAACCACCAGGCGTCAGCCCTCCTGCACAATTTGGTGTTGGAAAGCATACTGTCACATATACATACGGTTATCTGAGAGGAACCAAGGTGGTGAAACAACAATGCCCAATCAAAATTGATGTCGCATGTATGCAAGAAAGCTCGGGAGGGGGTCAAACGGGGGGACATGTCATGTAATACAGTTTTAAGGGCTTTATGGTTCAGAAGACTTTTACTAAGCCGTTACATTATGTAAGGGAGTTTGGCGGAGCAATCGGTGCATTGCATGCAGTTCGCGCACCACCATTTACTAGGGGGCGATCGTCAGAGCAGCGATTTTCGCTGGGACTCATGATACTTGTGTGAAAAGAGTCAGTGTTGACAGGGTGGGTTTGGTAATGCCCCTATAACTGACCCATCCACCGTAGCTGTGCTCTGTGATCAGACATGATTCATAAGGTGACTGAGAGTATTTTTAGAAAGCCTTCGACTCGATCAGGTTGAGCTGCGTCCTTCGTAATTCAGCTTAACTCTCAGCTGCAAGTAAAGATCATTAGCACCCCCCCCCTCCCCCCCCCACCTCACACACACTTTAGTTGCTGTGGACCGCAGCTATTAGAGACCTTACAGTAAGATGTAGGACGGCAAAGCGATGACTACGGCCAAAACAAATTCACTCACTAATAAATGATTGTAAAGAAGGTTTATCGTATATTGTCAATCGTATGGATTTAACACAGCTTGAAGAGTTCAAAACAGAGGCTCTCTATTGAGTAGAGTTCCACATTAGTACTGAATCAATTTGCTGGGTATCCACTCCTTATACGTACTAAAATGCAAACGTTGTACACAAGACGCTGGACACGGCCTTCGTTTCATGGACAATTCCCAAACCGAATTGTCATGCAACTTTAAGATCTGTCTCACCCCCGGAGGCAAGAAATGGAAACGGAAGATACCCAATTGGAAAATATGATGTTAGCTATAACTACGAACACAGCAGCGCCTCTGAAATATTTTCGCTTAGCTGCCCCGTGAAAATTACGATTAAGGGTAAGTTAATGCTTATACTAAACTACTATATCTTGTACCAACCTGTGTACACATTGTTTACGTTCAGTGAGAGTCATCTTTTATTGATACAGAAGGAATCGAAACATAAACTAAACTATTAACTTTAATAATACTGGATAGCTCTATCAGTTCTAAATTGTTCTTCCTGAGGTTCAGTAAGAATCATCTTTTATTGATCCAGGCTACAGAAGGAAACATGAATTAAACTAGCTCTATCGGTTCTAAACTGTTCTTCCTAAAGTCCAGTAAGGATCATCTCTTATCGATCAAGTATTACTACAGGAGGAAACCTAGACTGAACTTTCTTTATTCATACTGGATAGCTCGATCAGTTCTAAACTGTTCTTCCTAGAGGTTCAGTAAGAATCGGCATCTTTTATTGATCCAGTATTACTACAGAAGGACACATAAGCTGAACTAGCTCTATCGGCTCTAAACTGTTCTTCCTAAAGGTCCAGTAAAGATCATCTCTTATCGATCAATTATTACTACAGGAGGAAACCTAGACAAAACTAACTTTATTCTTACTGAATAGCTCGATCAGTTCTAAACTGTTCTTCCTAGAAGCTCAGTAAGAATTATCTTTTATTGATCCATGTATTACTACAGGAGGAAACATAAACTAAACTAACTTTATTTATCCTGGATTGCTCTATCAGTTCTAAACTGTTCTTCCTAGAGTTCAGTAAGAATCATTTCTTATTGATGATGCATGTATTACTACAGGAGGAAACATAAACTAAACTGACTAGGTTATTAACACTATAGCAGTCAGTTCCAAACGGTTCTTCATAGAGGTCAAGTAAGGGTCACTGATGATGATCTTTATTGATCGCTGGTACAACTGTTACTACAAAAGGAAACCTAACTATAACAGCCTGTTTACACTTGCAATTTTTGCTGCGATGTCTAGTGCGATTTTCTTCTTCCCACGTATGTGAACGAGTAGATGAGTAATGAATGCTCTGAGATTTGCTCTGAGTATATGCACCCTCATCTAACATTCATAGCTCATCAACTCGTTCACATCCATCAGAAGAAGAAAATCGCACCTGAAATCGCAGTAAAAATTTCAAGCGTAAACGGGCATTAAACTAGTACTGGCTAGCTCTGTCAGCTCTGACCTCTCTAGAGATCCAGTACGGGTAATGTGGCTTAGTATTAGATTTTCCACAAAACGCCAGAAAGGGTGTCCTGTAACCTTAAATATTGTGTAACTGTGAAGGATTAAAAGATTTCTGCTTAATATTTTGTTCATAACTTCATGGTATAAAGTGGTGGTCCAGTGTACGTAATATTCTACAATAAGCTGTCGTGGTTTGTATTTGAACTCAAAGACATGAAAAAGATATCTCAAACGTGGTAGTCCAGTATCGGTAGCGCTCTATACAATAAGCTGTCGTGGTTTGTGTCTGAATTACCTGAAAAACATATCTCAAACGTTGTGGTTCAGTCTAGGTAGTATTCTACAATAAACTGTCGTGGTTTATGTCTGAACTACCTAAAAAATATCTCAAACGTTGCGGTCCATTGTAGGTATTATTCTACAATAAGCTGCCGTTGTTTGTGCCTGAACTACCTGAAAAAAAATATCTCAAACGTTGTGGTTCAGTGTAGGTAGTATTCTCAGTACAATAAGCTGTCGTGGTTTGTGTCTAAACTACCTGAAAAAGATATCTCCAACGTAGTGGTTCAGTGTAGGTAGTATTCTATACAATAAACTGTCGTGGTTTGTGTCTGAACTACCTGAAAAAGATATCTCAAACGTAGTGGTTCAGTGTAGGTAGTATTCTACAATAAACTGTCATGGTTTATGTCTGAACTACCTAAAAAAATATCTCAAACGTTGTGGTCCAGTGTAGGTAGTATTCTACAATAGGCTTCCGTGGTTTGTGGCTGAACAAGAATGGTTTTCTCTCCTTAAACATCAAAATGTTTTGAATTTTATTCACGGCAGCTTATACAGTATTGGTCTAGAAATAAGCATAGAAATATGGAGCCGCGGGAAAGCTTGAAACATCTGGTCGGTACTCCATGCAGTCTATATATCGGGCAGGCACTTACTGGCATCTCGACACAATATAGCAACAGCTTGTTTTTGTTGTTTATCGCAGGAACCTGAGTTTCGAATGAGTCTTCGAGCTGAAAAACAGGAAAAAAGTGTATAGTAATACCATTAAAATGTTCGTATCTAGTATGGTTAAATGAATGTTGGTAGCACTGTGGCAACTGACAAGCGCATGCATCAGGGCCGTCGCTATAGTGGGGTGCATGCGTGAGGTGTGAACCCCCCCCCCAAAAAAAAAAAAAACAACCAAAAAACAAAAAACATCTTGTTTGCAAAATAACGGATTTATCGACAAATTGTTTTCGTAGTCATCGAAAATATTTGAGTGTCTCGGATTAAAAAGTAATAGTTATAGCAAAAATTTTGATAGATTTACGAAAATATTACCGGCAAAAAGTTAACAAATTACGGTACATTAAGTCGAAAGTTAGTGAGAAATTGTATGTCCGAAAAATCTTTTAATCCCAATATGTCCAAATGACTAAATGACAGATATTTGTGATGAAAATAATTATTTTCCTTGCGTTGTGCTCGCCAGAAGCTCTAATGCTCTTCAGTGCAACATTTGATATGGTACTGCTCCCCGCTCTCCAGAAGTCCAGTAAGGGCTATCGTAATTGCGCAGTTGAGAAATGAGTCACAGTCCCAAACATTTTGACGAAATAACATCTTTATTTTCGGCAAGTTGTCCTTTCGGCAAACTGTCCGTTCGGCAAAATGTCCGTTCGGCAAAATGTCAGTTCGGCAAAACGTCCGTTCGGCAAAATGACCGTCGGCAAAATTTCCGTTCGGCAAAATGTCTTTCCGCAAAGTGTCTTTCGGTAAAATGTCCGGGTACCGTGCGGCTGCAGAATCAGAACAAAATATGCCGAGTTTAGTAGAATCATATCGACTGGAAGCATTTCAGCCATTTCCTACATGCGACTAAGGGGAAATACTGCATGTTGCATGTAGAACCGTGGTCGTAGCGGTAAAAATCACGTGAACTAAAGTACCAACAGATCATCTATTTTTATAATCTGCTCATAGGATGAGAGTTAAACCAAACGCAAACCATTCATATTTGGCTGCAAACAAGTTTTGGCAACGGTTATAATTTTTCACTTTGACGCGCATCGTTTTTGCGATTGCGCCGGGGGGGGGGGGCGTAGGGGTCTGTTGTAGAGATGAAGTAAGACCTTCCAAGGGGGTCTGGGGGCTGTGCCACGGAAAAAAAGAAATACATTTCAACCTTGCATGCCGGCTGAGCATGCAAATATTATTTATTATAGTACTAGTGTACCAATTTCCCAAACCAAGCACAAATCAAAGGGCATATGCGTTTAGTATCATGAAAATTATTGGGGGTGGAGCCTCACGCGTGGGCGGTCCCGGGAGGAAACAACCTCGAGAAAAGACCCAGGGTACGAGGTTGTGGCAGAGAATAAATTTTGTAAAAGAAGATGGTCTGAACTATCCAGGATCAGGGCCTTTCCTGTTTAGCTAGCTGATGCTGTAACCTGCACTCAGGCGTAGAATATAAAAAAAGAAAACCTCTGTACCCAGGATAGGTTTCGTGTATCTCAGGGCTTGTGAGAGTTGTGCGCGGCTGGGAGGGTCCTTGAGACAAGGTATACGCGGCAAATTATATTAGTTATTCTGTCCTCTCAAGTGCACCGGCTTAGCAATCCAAAAAATGCCAAAAAGCCTCTAAAGCCTTGACACGTCATTGCAACTTGTGTTAGTTGATAATCCAGCCTTTCATTTGCATTAGAATGGCAACGAAAAAAAATAGAGCTTAAGCATAAAACACTTGGTGGGTCGGGCAGTCTGCATATACTACACCAGTATTCAACCACTTGCTGATACCTCTAGATAACAAATAAGCAACAGCTTCTTGTTGCCTTTTCGCTGTTTGACGCAAAAGAAGCTGAATTGAAGAGTTTCAAAAGTTTTCAAGCCTAAAATAGGTATACAAAATATATACAACTAAATATGTCATTGTCATGTCTAGTTAATGTGATATTGGTAGCACGTAGGTTAGTGTATATGTGTCTTTGTTCCGAGTTCGACTTTGTTCCAGGTAGGCAGTCGTTTTAGTTGTTTTTTTCTTCCGATTATTTCCTAATGTTTCGCGCATAATTGGGTAAGGTATCACCTTTCCTGGACCTTCAGGGAGAACAGTTCAAAACCGATAGAGCTATCCAGTGTGGGCCCTGTCCTTTGACACTTCAATTAAACTCAAGTAATCTAATTTATGTATACTGCATGAATAGCTCTATCAGTTCCAACTCATTCGCCCTAGGAGTCCATTAATCGGCAACCCTTATTGATAAAGTGTTTGTCCCTAGAGAAAGCCTACGGTGATTGTTAGAGTGAAAGAGAAGCACTGTGCATGTTTATTCTAACATACGATTGAAGAGAAATTATCAGCATATAACCCAGGAAAAGTGAACGCTCACCACATTCTGAATGCATTTTACATGCACGTTTTCCACTGTATGACGCACCAATCCACAATGACATCCAGGCACAACTATATGGAGTAGAAATGATGTTTCAAATTCATTATGTTTAGCTTAATGCCATTTCCTATACATAATAATTTGTGTAATTTTTCCAGTCATGCGTGCATGAGGTGATCTTCCAATTCTCTACGAATTTAAATTACAGTAGACATGTCACTGTTCTCATAGTTGACAGTGAAAAATATCAGGAAATGCACTTTCCGCGGCGGGCTTGTAAATTTTAAAAATTTTCTTAATACAAGCTCTCAGGTCCCCCTAGCCCTATCTCAACAACCAACATCACCCTCTACCCCCACCCCAATTATAAAATCGCTTATTTGTAACTGCAAGGGAACTCGCATCCCAGAGGTGAAAAAGCACATGCCCCTATAGCCATTGTTGCCACCAATGGATGATTCCATGCAGCTTTTGACGAAATTTTGATCTAGACAAGAAGAACAAATCCATTACCACAGCTGGAAAGAGCATCTTAGAATGAGTAAAATTTGCAAAGTTTGGTTGCGAATTGTTGTAAAAATGTAAAATGAGGAAAATATAGCCCTGTGAAGTTCGCAAATTTTGTATATATTTGCACTCGCACACGGGAAAAATAACCATGCGTTTGTGAGCAGAAAGTGGTCACTTTTTATCGCGCGTAATACAAATATATACAAAAGTTGCGAACTTCACAGGGCTATATTTTATTCATTTTACATCATTTAGCAACCAATCTTTGCAATTCACTCATTCTAAGACGCTCTTTCTAGCTGTGGTGTTGGTTTTTGTTCTTCTTGCCTTGAACAAAATTTCGTCCATAGCTGGAAACATACGTACATTATCTATTTTATAATCCGGTCATATAGGATGAGGGTTAAACGGAACAAACACAAACCAATCATATTCAGCAACTGTAAAAACGTTTTGGCGACAGCTATGATGTTTTACTTTGCCGCAAATCTCGTTTTCGGAGCGGAAGAGAACGAAACTCAATTTTGCAGAAGTGGATGGTCTGAATTCGTGAACGACAGGAAGAAATATGAAAGTGAATGTTTAAATGAAGATAGTGTGAGAGCGTCACCGTGTTGTAAGGCGACAGCTGGCTATCTTGAACAGCGATATGAAAACTATATAAAGTGGTGTCCCATTGTGGGTAAGTTCTTCGACGTAGATCAGGCAAAAAGTTAAATAAATTGTATAAATACAACTAAGTAATTGATATATGAATTTTATATTCGAGTGGTGAATTAAAACAAAATGTTACGAATGAGTGCATGCAGCCAATAAGTAAAATATTGTTTTTTTTACCACGAGAAGATAAAATTCATATATTCAAGCCACCGTGTAGTGCTCGTTTTATTATATATTCACTTTCGCAAAGCTCGCCATTTTAACTGCGAAATGACAACTTGTAAACACAATGCAATTGCCTGCAAATGATCACGTGATCGAAACTTCACTACTATATAATAATATTAAGCCATATGGGCTTTGAATATACAGGGTGCATCAAAAAAAGTAAGACAATTTTGAAATTGCTCTCAATTCCACAATTCTGTTCGTGAAATTTATTTTTTGATATGTATGGATTGCTTGAGTTCTTAAATTATGGAAAATATGAAAAATTTTGAAAATAGTAAATTTTGCTATCCAGGGGGGTAGTCAACTTTTGCTCCCCTAAAAGTGGCTTGCGCACGGAAATAACAAACGGTATTCTTTATTTGAGTTCATGTATGAAAAGTTCGCTATTTGTTGCATTTATGATAACATTTCGGCAGGATTTTACCGAGTACAAATCCTCCGAAAAGCCAATGAAAACGTTACATTTTTTTCCGTTGGTGCTGTTCTTGCTTCATTATGAATTCACAAATTTGCATTTGCATTTTGATTTTAAATGAGTCATGTTAATTATGTATCTTAATTCTTTAAAGGTACGTTTACACGCTGCGATTTGTCGGGCCGATTTTGAAAAAAAATCGATGTCCCTTCTTCGACATTTAGCGATTTAAACATTCAATTGAAGCTGTCCGCTCTCTCGTCTGTTCATATTATAGTTTTCTGCGTGCGAAAAGTTTTCAACAACTTTACAACGGAAGAAAAATCGTTGAATCGTGAGAAAATCTGTGGTTTTGTTACAGATTTTTCTCCCGATTTTGTGAATCGCAATGTGCTGACGCGAGTACTCACGACAGGTTGTTTACATACAGCGAGCAAAATCGGCCTGACAAATCGCAGCGTGTAAACGTACCTTAAGTAAATAAAACTTTGAAGTGAAACTTTGGCGAACCAAGTCTATGTTGTTACTACGGAGGAACTCTGATACCATAAAAGCTCTCTGCTGCGGGGTAAATTGTGGCATCTCCATTTCAAAGAGGAGGGGGTATTATACGAGAAAATGCGTTTCAGCAGAAATACTCGAAAGCACAAATTCCATGGAAATTCCATGGAACACTCATGGGAGTAAAAATGAATTCATAATGAAGCAAGAACAGAGCCAACGGAGAAAAATGTAGCGTTTACATTGGCTTTTCGGAGGATTTGTACTCGACAAAATCCTGCCAAAATTTTATCATAACTATAAATGCAACAAATCATGAACTCAAATACATGAACTCAAATAAAGAATACCGTTTGTTATTTCCGTGCGCAAGCCACTTTTAGGGGAGCAAAAGTTGACCACTCCCTTGGATAGCAAAATTTACTGTTTTCAATTTTTTTTATATTTTCTATAATTTAAGAACTCAAGCAATCCATACATATCAAAAATCACATTTCATGAACAGAATTGTGGAATTGAGAGCAATTTCAAAATTGTCTTACTTGTTTTGATACACCCTGTATAGAGCCAGTCCAACAAGCAGGGGCTGCTTTTTAACCTCATGTTCAGCTGGCTCTTTAAGTAAAAAGCATCGATCTTCTGTTCAACAGCTACATATTCATTGCGGAATAGACACGTCCTTATTCGCACTTAATTTCATGATTTTTTCGGGGCAATATTCGTCGCAACTCTGGTCTTTGTAGCCGATAAAACACTCCCTCTCGTGTTTTAAATAGTCCTTAAAATTCTTCAATTTTCTTTTATTAGAAGGCAGATGCGCATGTCATTATTATAGAGTGCAAGAAGTTAGCCGCATTGTGTTCGATAATAAATCAATCCAATTGTCGTGGAGCAAGCCTAACTTCACTTGCCCGCATAAATATCTTCTTAACCGTCAAATTGAACCGGACATAACGTCGCCACGCAATTTCTCCATTGGTCGACATGAAATCAAGTATATTTTTGAACTGTATGGAGGCATAAAAGTAAAATGTACCATTGTCTTCAATGTTCGATTATGTCGTAAGTATATATCATCTTTATATATCTGATTGTATGTATTAGTCAAGAACCGGTTATTAATATTGGAATGGGGAGAGGGGGGGGGGTAGTGGGCGAGAAACCTCCCACATTGTACTTTTTCTTTAAACCGCCTCCACAATACATTTATTTCGAGACGCCCCCGAATTCCATATCGACTATTTTAGAACCCCCCCCCCCTTATGATTTTATTAAAATAAACAGGTATTTTCTTACTGATTTCAAAACATATTAAATTAAATCAAATGCGTAATATAATCAAAAGCAATGTGTTGTAAACTCGGCGCAACTTTTATATAAAGGCATATTTTTTGCAAGACAAGAAGTATATTAATTCATATTTTCGGGTAACTTTTTTGTCATGCCCAGTATGACTAGCATGACCGCTAGCTTCGCTCTGTACCTATAGACATGTAACAAGACGTAAATCAAACAACTACCAGTGACCCCAAAATCTGTATGCGCAAGATAACAGGCAGACGGGCAAACATTGTAAGTAGGCGCTTCGTACTTTGTTGTCTGACAATTTACTCTCTAATATTAAATGTGTGCTGAAGATGTCTGTGTCAAGCGTTATAAGCCCCCGCAAAATTGTCATAACGATATCGATTGATCTTTTTTTAACTAAAAATGCAATTCCTATATTTTTGTAACAAATCAAAGCAATTAAGTCAAGGCTGTCCAGAAAACTGGAAAGAATATGGCAATTCATGCTATCTTTTTGACATACCAACTTCACGAATCCGTAAAATGAGCTGGGAAGACTCCAGAGCTATCTGCTTAGGACATGGAGCTGACTTGGTTTCTATTCTTAATTCCTTGGAAGTTGATTTTATTAACAAGCAAACAAAAGCCCACAAAGGAAAATACAGATTTTGGATTGGGCTATTCCGCAACAAGACGACCAGTGATCTATTCATCAGCATCATCACCACTATCACCAACACATCATCATTATCATTATCACCATCATCACCATACCACAAGAATAAGAAGGTACAGCAGAAGTGTAACTGGAGTCAATTCCTTTATTGTTTTACGTCCAAATTTTAACTCGCTCACGCCATCCTGGCTATTACAACCGGAAGTTTTTATCAGGTTTTGGTAGGTACAAAGTGCCGGTTGTACTAGCCAGGATGACGTGATTGATGACGAATCGCTTGTAAAAACGCGGACAAAATGCTTGCTTGAGTGAGACTTCTGCTGTACCTTCTTATTCTGTGACCATACCATCATCAGATCATCACTTTCATTGTCACCATCGTCATCATCATTATCTCCTTCATTATCTCCGTCATCACCACAATCACACCAATATCTTCGTCATCATCATCATCATTATCATCTTTGTTATCATATATCTGATAGAGTTTCCAGGCCAAAGAACATTGACCTTGTCCATATTGGCATGATTATGACCAATGGAACACTCATCCAAAACCTCCAAGCCACCGTTTACTAATTCCAGAAAAGTTCAATTATAGATTACTGTGGTTGTGAGTCTGAATATGAAATTCATTGTTGGAAACCTGTATTGCACTGGAATGAACCATGTCCCGTATGTACAACAAAAAATTAGCTGGAGGTTAGGGAACAACTCACCCCCAATATCAGACCACCAGTAGCGCTTGGTGCTGGAGAATATACCATTAACTATACATTCACATATAAACTGTCATCAGGAAGTTTAAGAGAAACCAAATGTTCTGCGAAATTCAGGGTAAATGCAGGTAGGTCTACACCAACCCTTTGTATTTATACTGGATAACTGTATTCATTTTTCACATTACTCGGTCTCCTTTGATCTTTAGAGAAAATAGATTTAATATCCCCTGCCAGTTAAGTGTATCATTCGGCAAATCTACAAACTTTGTTTTTCTGGTTCCGAAAATACTCAAGAACTGTTATTGCGAGTTAAAATTATATATCATCCCAATTGAAAAGAGTCAGAAAAAGATAACTAGCGTGCAAGGAAATACTGGAAGATTCAAAGCAACCATCAAGACCACTTTCCACAAATATGAAGTATTGCAGAATACTTGTCCCTTTCACTATTTAATTCACTGGTTACGTATATACTCCAGATCTTATTGCCTCGTTCTAATATGCGCAAACTAATGGACCATTTGCATTATAGATTAAATTCTGATCTAAGCAAGAAAGATTTCATCACAGCTTGAAGAGCATCACAAAATTAGTAATATTCCAAAGTTTCGTTGCGAAATGTTGTAAAATGCGGATAATATAGCCTTGCGAAGTTTGCCGTTTTTCAGTCATTTTCTATTACAAACGGGAAATTGACAGCCCCAAAGGGTATTGGGCTGTCAATTTCCCCCACGTAATGCAAAATGACTGAAAAACGGCAAACTTCGCAAGGCTATATTATCCGCATTTTACAGAGATTTCACAGATTTATTCAGGAACTGCACTATTTACAAAACAAAGAAAATGTATACAAAATTTTACAAATAATTATGTTTTGAATGAATAATTTCAAGTTAATTTGATAAAGTGAAGGTGCGTAGTGATCAAAGGAGCATAAACTTTCGAGTTGATCACTACCTACGTTCGATCATATCACAACATTTCGCAACGAAACTTTGGAATATTGCTAATTTTGTGATGCTCTTTCAAGCTGTGATGAAATTTTTCTCTAGACCTGTTTAGATTAAAATTTAGTCTAGAATGCAAATGGCCCATTACTAAGACAATATTGCGAATAGACACTATAAAGGAAATATCATGCAAGGCTTTTAATGTTTGATACTATGCTTAGCTAGTGCGCTTTATAATATAAAATTATTTTTTCCCAGCGACGCTAATTAATCATAATCTGTCATTACAAACACCAATGTGCGGTTGTGAGGAACATTACACCGTTACACAGTTAAACCATGCACCAAGCCACAATAACTAGCTGACTGCGTATCCACGTATCCGCGTATGCACCAAAATATAGAGCAACCTATATATAGCATGACAATTTGATCTAGTAATGCTAGTTGCCTCCACTGCTGTATTAAAGTAACTTCGTTAAATGTAACTAGTTACAACTAATCGTTACATTTTTCAGTAACGGTATACGTAACGGTAACTCGTTACATTTTGAGAACATGTATACCTGTAACGGTAACTAGTTACAAAAAATGCCATAAATTTAAACAATTACAAGTTATTTTGCCAAAGTTACAAGTTACATGAAATATATCAATACACATTTTGAAATGAAATAAATCAATACACAGTCAGGCAAGCTCTGAATCATCTACACAGGAATAATTTAATCTGACACAACAGCCGGAATCCGTTCAATTCACAAATTTAAGTCAAGAATTGACGTTAAATTTACGAAAAGTATAGGAACTAATCGGAATGCCGTCGCTCGCCTTCACTTGGCCTCGTCATAATTGATCTTTGGCCTCATTCCACTTGGCCTTAGCCCAGTCATGATCACGTTTCTGCTTTTTCATTGCGAAGTCAGAAGCCACTAGCCAATGAGGGGAAGCCACTAGCCAGTTTATTATTCCTTACAATGTAAAGAATAATAAACTGGCTAGTGGCTTCCCCTCATTGGCTAGTGGCTTCTACATAATATATATAGTTCTTAATATTTTGTTCTACGTAAACTTGGTGACATTTTAACATTAAGCATAAAAAATCAATGTATGCACTTGTAGAAAGGGGTCTAGAAACTAGAAATCTTATCGGTACTCGCCATTTCTGCAAAAAGCGTTCCCTTGAAAAAATTGGGGGGGGGGGGGAATCCGCGCACGCGCTCGTTCTAACGGCTATTCTAACATTATTATTTGAAAGAAACGTTTTAAAAACTTCAGACTGTAAGAAAAATATGTGGATTCTTTGGGATAACTCGTGGTCAGTGGGGAGAACATCATTTAAAGATAAAGTCAAACCGTTTCTAAAAAGCCCCATCAACAGCCCACAACTGAATGTTTGTCCAGAGGGCACGCATATTGGTATTTTGACTTTCAGTACACAGGCGCAGACCAAAGTGTTATTGGAATTTGAAGAAGTGCAATCTCCGGTGGCCTTAAACAACCTCCTCGATTCTCTAAAATACCATGACATATCTGGAGACGGTGCTCGAACTGGTATGGCTTTGAAACTTATTGATGAGGTAAGATTGTGATTCCTATTTACAGAATATGGTGAATCTTTATAGGGTATACACGTAAAAACGCACAAGTTGTAGTAAATCCAGGGGCCTAGCGTGACCTTTTTAACTGGAAGGGGGAGGGGTGTAACATCTAAGTTTTACCGACGACCACGTGGCACTTGAAAGCGAAAGAATCAAGGCCAATGGCCTCGTTTTCATGTCAACTACTTACTCATGTTTTGTGCTTAGTAGGGTTGAAAATTACTTTGTTATTGAGCCTAAGAACAGCAAGAAACAAATTCGTCCAGGAAAACATGGGAATATCATCTTTATCTGCCCCTGACATGCTTTTAAAATAAGTTAACATGGAAACGAGGGCAAATGATGTTGTGTAAAAGAGAATAATCGGTAAGGTCTATTAAGAATAAAAGGACTAAATGCGAGCATTGTCGTGTATCTGTACATGCTGCATGCACAGCATTATCCCATAGTTGCCAACTTTGGCAAAAAAACATGCGTGAGATTTTGTTTGGGGGGACCCACGCGCCACGCGGCACCACCATGGTTGGCGCCAAGCGGAAAACGTTTGAAAATATAGAGTCTCTAGATCGTTGGAAATGCCATTTTCAGAGTCTTCTATACCTTATACACACAATTTTTGGTAGCTTTTATTTATATTAAACAAAACCATATTGTTGAATACCCACGAGGTTGCATGTAGCGATGTTTTGATGATCTATTTCAGAAAGAAAAAGTTTTACGTATTTTGACGCAAATGAAGTCACTCTTAATAGTTAAAAAGTGCAACAAAGTCAACATATTTAAGAGTCAGTTGTGTTATTTTCGAAATCCGTGAGAATCCGTGAGATATTAACAAGCTGTGAGTGTGAGCTCACCTTGACGTTTTAGTAGAATCCGTGACTGCCCCGTGATACGCTACATATAACATATACCATAACATCTAGCAACTGACAAGTAAATATCTCGGCGCGCGTTTAATTTAATGACACTTACCGTGACTTTATACACCAGTCAAAGTAAGCTCTGACCCCCACCCCCACCCCGGACAAAGAGGGGACTTGGTGGGGGGTTTAGTGGCTTTTTGTCATCGATTTCTGTCCCAACCATGTCGGGATTTGTTGGTTTTGTCATACTGCCGAATTACGGGAAGATAATGGGGATTGTTAGGGGATTGTCTGCGGCCATTTTGTACTATTTTGTACTGTTTTGTCCAATGGAATCCCCTGGTTCTACCATTTTATACCATGTGACAAAGGTCAAGATGGCGTGCTCGCAAGGAAGTGAAATCGAGAGGAATTTTATAAATATATTATTAATTTAATTTCTTTTTAATCTGTATGTTAATACCGGTTAATATGTCCATCCATCCATGGAATCTATTGTTGTGGAAAGCTCGACATTTGTTTGTGTATATTAATATGTTTTTATTGTTCTTTTGAGTTTTGGAACAAAATATTAATATTTTAAAATGTGGACGATTTATGCGGTGGCCCGGAGATTGTCGAGGAGATGTTATGCAGGAGATAAATTCGCTCACACGACTTACAATTTCCCCCGGGGGTGGGGCATTTTTTGTCTTTTGCTAGAAAATTTTGCGTGGGGCATTTGTCTGTTTTGGTACGGTATTCAAAGCCAATCCCCACCTATATCCCGGGGTGGGGGTGGGGGTGGGGGGGTCGGAGTTTACTTTGACTGGTGCATTAAGTCTGCCGTCTAGAAATAACGTAAAACCAGAAACGCAGCAAACGCTTTATTAATTGGAATAATTGTTGTCTTTGTTACTTCGCGATAAGTCATTTACTTCATTTTACTCAATGACTTTTATCTTGTAGTCTATTGTAATAAGCAGACTTGAAAAGTTGGCGAAACATTTTATGAGCACCGCGTGTCAATAATAAATATATTAAATATAATCTTTAATTCTTTGGCGTATCATTGTATTAAGGTCAAACGTTCGCGCACAGTTGAACATGTCCAATCAGAACTGACTGTTTTCGCAGCTCTTGCACTGAGTGTAATACGATAGGAATTTAGGGGCTGCAAGCGGAGATATTTAATATAAGTAATTACTGAAGAATTACGTACATTTTTCATAACTTTATTGGATTTAAAATTCCACTTTAACCAATTTGTTTTACCGACCGCTGTCATGGCTCTTGCCATTACCGACTAACTTCGCATTTTACCGACTACCTCACTAAAACTGGGGGTATCACCCCCCCCCCCCACACACACACACACCTCCGCACGCTACGCCCCTGAGTAAATCTGCATGCACCAGACTAGTAGCAACTCGGGTGCATAGAATAAGAAATGAATAGAAGTGCCACTCAAGTAGGAACCTTTGATGTAAATGGCGTCGCGCATGTCGCCTCGCGCATCTCGGCCGCCATCTTCCCAGCAAGTAAAAATGGAGGATTTTATATAGAGTTATTAGGGAGTTAACTGCAAAAATTGGATTTTCAGCGACGATTTCCTTCTAAATTATCAAAAAATGAATGATTTGTTTAAAAAGAAGGTATGTGGTCTTATCTAAAAGTTTTGAAGTCTAAAGTCTTTATCTTAAAGTTTTGAAGCTGTAATTTAACAATTTAGTGCGGTGTTTTTCGTGACCGAGATACTATTCATAGTTAGGTTTGAGTTATTTTTATATTTTTGTTCGTATTGCTACAAAATATATTCTTACATGAAAATTTTGTATTGCTTTACTTAATTTTGAAAGACATCATGTTATGTCATACCGTTTCTGGTTGGTAATTTGCATATTAAATCCAACTTATCCAAGCACAATTTCAAGAAATACAAGAATCATATGTATTGTTGGAAATATGTAATTGGCTGGCTGATTAGTTGATATAAGATAGTTAAATTAGTTGATATAAGATAGTTACTTTGTTTTAAGTTTTTTTCAAATTATTTAATATCCATTTTAGTTTAATATTAGTGATACTCATGACTGTTCTTGCATGCACTTTATACCAGTATATCACTGATATATTTCCTTTTTTTCAGTTTGAAAGATCACAGATGAAACAACTTCCATGATTTGAACAACTTCTACAAACATTAACTTTAATTGTAATGCAAAATGGGAATATTTTGTAATATGGAAATTTTTTGTCAATGTAGACATATGGTGACAAAATGTTTGTGATGAAAATGTCTTCTATAGTAAATCTAGTTGTTCCACATGTCCAAGAAATTGTGCGGTTGTGCACACTTTTTTGCAGTTGTGAAAACTCGGCAAAGGTTAGGCCATCAAAGCTAATGACTTAGCTTTATGATGTATAAAACCTTTGCAAAGACATATATGAAATGTTTTTTGAAGCTTTTCAAGATTAAATTGTATAAATGTATATTTAAACACAACAAAAACATCTCAAATTACAGATTAGATGACAAACTGTACAAGTTCTAAAGCTTGGTTCACACTACCAATTTTGTAGTTGATTTTCTATTCTTGATGGATGCAAATGTGTGAACTTGCACACAAAACTATAGAATATTTTATTGCTATTCAGAAATATATATTTCTTAGTCTAAGTAGGGCACATTGTGGCTCAATGGGTTAACCTAGAGACATTGTCAGATTTTTTGGTAAACCATTGAGCTGCAGAGCTTCCCCATTGATGAGTAAAATTGTCTGGTGTTAGATAGTCTGGCATAATGGAAGTGAACAGTTTTGTTCATGATGTATGATTCCAATAAAAACTTGCTTTCTGTTAAGATAGTAGATTATTACAAATGTTGACAGGTGACAGATATATTCATCAGTGGTATGTCTGTTACATCTGTACATCCAAAATGGTCATATAATTTATATTTATTCAACCTTCACCATATATATTAATATTACCAGGGATGGATACAGCATGATCTGGTGTGTGGGGGTGGGGGCGGGTGTGCTGCTCTGCCAGCTCTGGTGCCGAGTTGTGTCGGTGATGTGTGCTGCCCGCCCACCAACTTGCTTCGCTACTGCAAAGTCTTGCTTGACTACTGTATTTGAATTGTAATTGTTGTTCACAGTTCGCTTATTGATCATGTTATTACTGAAATGACTGTATCTCATTTTGTCTCTAATAATTTTTTGCTTTATCACGAAATATAGCAGACCCCCTGCACCCCCTCTGGCCAGGGCTAGGGGGTGTACCCCTCTGGCCAGGGTAGGTGGTGCACCCCCCCCCCAACACCCCCAGAAAATCCATCCCTGAATATTACTAATAACATGGATACAATACATACATTACATTATAAATATATAGTGATACGACTGTATACTAATGACAATTGATGTGAAAGCACCATAACAGTTAAAATCAATTACTGTGGGCCTTTTAACGACAAACATCTAGAAACAGCAGTTAATAACATAGTTCAAACTTCGACAACCTTTATAGTTTAAACACAGATTTCCATGTTCTTGCATCCTCTGCATCAATGCAGCGCTTTCGAGTAATAGTCTCCTAACAATCTCATAAATGTATTTGTACTTTAAGAATGTGTAAGGTTCTCTTAACTCTGCTGGAAGACACTTTGTTACAGATGAGAAATACAAGCTCTGGAAAGTGCTAGACAAAGTCCTGCTTTCTGTGGATCGAAGGATACAATTTTGGTGCCAGATGATCTGGTCATTCTTGTGGGAATTATGGGTATGGGGACAATATCTTCAGATATGTCCACCATACCATTAACTGAAATGTCTTTGGGCTATCCTTCAACCAACTTGGGTACCAAGATGTATAGATCTCATATTAAATCTGTAATGCAATAATACACATTTCCTTTGTCCTGAAGTGTTGCACACAAATACGCCATGTTTCATGAATGTCAAACAAGCCATGAACCCAACTGACCCAATAGTGTAAAAATTAATTTTGGGTGCCAATCAGCCCAATGAAATAATCTCTTCTTTCCCTGAAATCAATCCATTCCTGATTCCTCATACTGGGTCATTGCCTCATTGGGTTGAGAAGAAGCTTCCTGCCGTTTAAACAAGGTTTATGGCGTTGACGACAAGGGACCTGCCGGTGAGGACAAGGTTACTGGCGGTGAGAACAAGGTTGCTGGCGGTGAGGACAAGGTTGCTGGCGGCGAGGACAATGTCCTCACCGCCAGCAACCTTGTCCTAACCGCCACGAACCTTGTCCTCACAGCCAGCAACCTTGTCCTCACGGCCAGGAACATTGTCCTCACCGGCAGGAACCTTGTCCTCGCCGCCAGCAACCTTGTCCTCACCGCCAGCAACCCTGTTCTCACCGCCAGGAACCTTGTCCTCACCGACAGGACCCTTGTCCTCAACGGCAGAAACCTTGTTGTCAGCGGCAGGAACCTTGTTCTCACCGCCAGGAACCTTGTTCTCACCGGCAGAAACCTTGTTCTCACCGCCAGGAACCTTGTCCTAACCACCAGGAGCCTTGTCCTCACTGCCAGGAACCTTTCCTTCACCGCCAGGAACCTTGTCCCCACCACCAGGAACCTTGTCCTCAGCGTCAGCGACCTTGTCCTCAGCCTCAGGAACCTTGTCCTCACCGCAAGCAACCTTGTCCTCACCGCCAGCGACCTTGTCCTCACCGCCAGGAACCTTGCCCTCACCGGCAGGAACCTTGTTGTCAACGGCAGAAACCTTGTCCTCACCGGCAGGAACCTTGTCCTCACCGCCACCAGCCATGTCCTCACCGCCAGCAACCTTGTCCTCACCGCCAGCAAACTTGTCCTCACCGCCATGAACATTGTCCTCACCGCCAGTAACTTTGTCCTCACCGCCACGAACCTTGACCTCACAGGCAGCAACGTTGTCCTCACCGCCAGGAACGTTGTCCTCACCGCCAGGAACGTTGTCCTCACCGGCAGGAACCTTGTCCTCTCAGCCAGGAACCTTGTTCCTGGCGGTGGGGATAAGGTTGCTGGCGGTGAGAACAAGGTTCCTGGCTGTGAGAACAAGGTTCCTGCCGGTGAGAACAAGGTTTCTGCGGTTGAGGACAAGGGTCCTGCCGGTGAGGACAAGGTTCCTGACGGTGAGAACAAGGTTGCTGGCGGTGAGGACAAGGTTGCTGGCGGCCAGGACAAGCTTCCTGCCGGTGAGGACAAGGCTCCTGCCGGTGAGGACAATCTTCCTGGCGGTGAGGACAAGGTTGCTGGCTGTCAGGACAAGGTTGGTGGCGGTGAGGACAAGGTTGCTGGCGGTGAGGACAATGTTCCTGGCGGTGGGGATAAGGTTGCTGGCGGTGAGGACAAGCTTGCTGGCGGTGAGGACAAGGCTCGTGGCGGTGAGGAAATGTTCTTGACGCTGAAGACAAGGTTCCTCACGCTCAGGACAAGGTTCCTGGCGGTGAGGACAGGATTCTTGGCGGTAAGGACAAGGTTCCTGGCGGTGAGGACAAGATTCCTGGTGGTGAGGTCAAGGTTCCTGGTGGTGAGGACACGGTTCCTGCTGGTGAGGACAAGGTTCCTGGTGGTGAGGACAAGGTCCCTGGCGGAGCGGGTAAGGTTCCTGGCGGCGAGGACAAGGTTCCTGGTGGTGAGGGCAAGGTTCCTGCTGGTGAGGACAAGGTTCCTGGCAGTGAGGACAAGGTTCCTGGTGGTGAGGACAAAGTTCCTGTCGGTGAAGATAAGGTTTCTGGCGGTGAGGACAAGGTTCGTGGCGGTGAAGATAAGGTTTCTGGCGGTGAGGACAAGGTTCCTGGCGGTGAGGACAAGGTTCCTGACGGTGAGGACAAGGTCGCTGGTGGTGAGGACAAGGTTTTTGGCGGTGAGCACAAGGTTTCTCGCGGTGAGGACAAGGTTGCTGGCGGTGAGGAGAAGGTTCCTGGCGGTGAGGACAAGGTTTCGGTCGGTGCGCACAAGGTTTCTGGCGGTGAGGAAAAGGTTGCTGGCGCTGAGGACAAGGTTGCTGGCGGTGAGAACAAGGTTCCTAGCGGTGAGGACAAGATTCATGGCGGTGAGGACAAGTTTCCTGGCGGTGAGGACAAGGTTCCTGAGGGCGAGGACAAGGTTCCTGGTGGTGAGGACAAGGTTCCTGGCGGTGAGCACAAGTCTTTTGTCGGTGAGGACAAGGTTGCTGACGGTGACGACAAGTTTGCTGGCGGTGAGGACAAGGTTGCTGGCGGTAAGGAGAACGTTCCTAACAGTGAGAACAAGGTTCCTGATGCTGAGGACAAGGTTCCTGTCCGTGAGGACAAATTTCCTGGCGGTGAGGACAAGGATCCTGGCGGTGAGAACAAGGTTCCTGGTGGTGAGGACAAGGTTCCTGGCAGCGAGGACAAGGTTCCTGGCGGTGAAGACAATGTTTCTGGCTTTGAGGACAAGGTGTCTGGCTGTGAGGACAAGTTCCCTGACGCTGAGAACAAGGTTCCTGGCGGATGAGGACAAGGTTCCTGGTGGTGAGGACAAGGTTCCTGGCGGTGAGGACAAGGTTTCTGGCGGTGAGGAAAAGGTTTCTGGCTGTGAGGACAATGTTCCTGGCGGTGAGGACAAGGTGTCTGGCGGTGAAGACAAGCTTCCTGGTGGTGAGGACAAGGTTCCTGGCAGCGAGGACAAGGTTCATGGCGTTGAGCACAGAGGTTTCTGGCGGTGACGACAACGTTGCTGGCGGTGAGAACAAGGTTCATGGCGGTGAGGACAAGGTTCCTGCCGGTGAGGACAAGGTTTCTGGCGGTGAGGACAAGGTTCCTGGCGGTGAGAACAAGGTTCCTGACGGTGAGGACAAGGTTCCTGGTGAAGAGGACAAGATTCCTGGCGGTGAGGACAAGGTTTCTGGAGGCGAGGACAAGGTTTCTGGTGGTGGGGACAAGGTTCCTGGTGGTGAGGACAAGGTTCCTGACACTGAGGACAAGGTTCCTGTCGCCGAGGACAAAGTTCCTGACGGTCAGGACAAGATTCCTGGCGGTCAGGACAAGGTTCCTGGCGGTGAAGACAAGGTTCCTGGCGGTGAGGACAAGGTTTCTGGCGGTGAGGACAAGGTTCCCGGCGGTGAGGACAAGGTTTCTGGCTGTGAAGGCAAGGTTGCTGTCGTGGAGGACAAGGTTACTGCCGGTGCGAACAACGTTCCTGACGCTGAGGCCTTGTTCGTGGCGGTGAGTTCAAGGTTTATGGCGTGAGCACAAGGTTGCTGCCGGTCATTACAAGGTCCCTGGCTTTGAGGACAAGGTTCCTGGAGGTGAGGCAAGGTTTCTGGCGGTGAGGACAAGGTTCCTGACGGTGAGGACAAGGTTCCTGACGGTGAGGACAAGGTTCCTCGCGGTAAGGACAAGGTTCCTGGCGGTGAGGAAAAGGTTCCTGGCGGTGAGTACAAGGTTCCTGGCGGTGACGACAAGGTTTCTGGCGGTGAGCACAAGGTTGCTGCCGGTAAGGACAAGGTTCCTGGCCTTGAGGTTCCTGGCCGTGAGGACAAGGTCCCTGGCGGTGAGGACAAGGTTCCTGGTGGTGGGGACAAGGTTCCTGGCGGTGAGGACAAGGTTCCCGGCACTGAGGACAAGGTTCCTGTCGGCGAGGACAAAGCTCCTGGCGGTCAGGACAAGATTCCTGGCGGTCAGGACAAGGTTCCTGGCGGTGAAGACAAGGTTCCTGGCGGTGAGGACAAGGTTTCTGGCGGTGAGGACAAGGTTCCCGGCGGTGAGGACAAGGTTTCTGGCTGTGAAGGCAAGGTTGCTGTCGTGGAGGACAAGGTTACTGCCGGTGCGAACAACGTTCCTGACGCTGAGGCCTTGTTCGTGGCGGTGAGTTCAAGGTTTATGGCGTGAGCACAAGGTTGCTGCCGGTCATTACAAGGTCCCTGGCTTTGAGGACAAGGTTCCTGG
>CACRXK020006129.1:0-26013 GCA_902702795.2 Paramuricea clavata | reverse complement strand
CATTTTTCAAAATCATGCAGACCTTTATCATTTAATCCATGACAGACTTCAAAGAATGAAGATATTACCCATACTTTCCTGCAACTTATCCAAAATATCGTTAATTAAATACACTTTCGCCCATTTAGTACTACTGAACTCTAAATTTCCACATACTAAAAACGGCAGGTACAAAACGCAGGTTGCAGGTTGCAGGTTGGAATTTTGCAGGTTGCGAATTTTGCAGGTTGGAATTTTGCAGGTTGGGGATTTTGCAGGTTGGAATTTTGCAGGTTGGCAGGAACTTTGCACGTTGATAATACAAACTTAAAATTACACCACTTTTTTAGTATTCCAGTATAATTTAGTTGTGCATTTATTGCAGTCTGACTCCTTGTCGGCGCCTCTGCTCTAAAGCTAGTGGCCATCACCCCCGTGAAAACATTCAAAATGACCAGATTGGCTTGGACCGTGCTTGGACCTACAGGGAGACGAATGCAAGGGCGTAGGAACCGGGGGCGGCAGGGCGGCCAGGCCCCCAAGTTTTGCCACGTGCCCTTTTTCCGGGAGCAAAGTGCCCTTTTTTTGCGTTAAAAATGTTTCAAGGATTGCCTTTTCTTGCCCAAAGTGCACTTTTTGAAACTTGAATTTATGTTATTTTCTTCATTTCCGCCAAAAATATGATGTCCGAAAATTTTTTTTGTATTTCCGGAAAATTTTTTTCATATTTAGGAAAATTGGATATATCGGAAAAAATTTTTTTTGGTATGTCCGGAAAAATGTTTGAGACCTCCCCCACGTCGCCAACATTTCCGGGAAAAAATTTTTAGATGCCCTTTTTTATTCGGAAAGTGCCCCTCAAAGCCTGCCCCCCCCCCCACTTTTAGAAGCTTCCCACGCCCCTGGACGAATGTTTTGATTGTTGCGAGGTGCCTACATGATGTGGCGGCGTTTGTACTAGAATATTGTTAAAAGTTAACTAACTCTTGAGTAAAGATACGGTAATTGGGGGCTTGAGTGATCTCATAAGTGGGTGCAGAGGAGAGACACCTCATTCAGGCATTTTCTGAACTGCCACCACGTCATGTAGGCTCCTCGCAACAATCGAAACATTCGTCCCCCTGAAGATCCAAGCCAATCTGGTCATTTTGAATGTTTTCACAAGGGTGATGAGCAGAGGCTAGAAACATGGCCGGCAGGATAGGCTGATATCAAAAGCGGCGACAAGGAGTCAGACTGCAATAAGTACACCATAAAATTATACTAGAATACTTTATAGTAGTGTAATTTTCAGTTTGCATCATCAACCTGCAAAATTCCTGTCAACCTGCAAAATCCAACCTATAAAATCCCCAACCTGCAAAATTCCAACCTGCAAAATCCCCAACCTGCAAAATTCCAACCTGCAAAATTCCCAACCTGCAAAATTCCAACCTGCAACCTGCGTTTTGTACCTGCCGATACTAAAAACGCTGTTTTTTGACAATCAGAAATCTGTCAAATCTTCCCCAAAGTCCAGGAAATGGCATTTCAGAGACTCTAAATTTAAAAATTTCCTCGGGCCTTCGGCCCTCGCTTTCAGTGCCCCCAAACGAAAGAAGCTTCCTACGGCCCTGCCCCCCCCACACTACTATTAAATGCGATACCACACCAAACGTTTTGTTACCAACAAACCATCTATCATTGCTCCACACTCTGTATAGTATGGTCCCTTTTTGTAGATGGCCCCCCCACTGACGAATTCTTAAAAAATGCCCTGGATAACTTTGTATTTTGCCGGTTAAAATCAGCTCATAAACGCCCCGCGGGGGACAAAGAGCATAATAATTGGGGCTACTTGCTGTGGGTGCGAAAAGAGATTCCATAACTGTTTCTTGCGTCTCTCCCCTCTGCCACGCTAAGCAGACCCCCCCAAGTAGAGTCTGAGGTTTGGTTGTTATTTCAACATAGCAATTCTGGGGTTCTGTGGCTATAGATACATAGTTACCAACTTTGGAAAAAAAAACATCTGTGAGATGTTGCTTTGGGGGGCCCACGAGGCTGGCCACCATGGTTGGCGCCGAGCGGAAAATTTTGAAAATATGGAGTCTCTAGATCGTTGGAAATGGCATTTTCAGAGTCTCTTTTTGCACAAAATTGTATGAAAATTGCCTTATTCTTAGAAATTATGAGATAAAATAGATTTCCTTCTCATTTCCCTCCTTATAACAATATTTCCTCCCAATTTCCTTCCAAATGCTATTTCCTTCCAAATGCTATTTCCTTCCAAATTTCCTTCCAAAGGTCCAAATTTCCTTCTGGAAGGAAATTTCCTTCCAAATGGAAACGCTGCTGCCAACTGAGCTACGTGGTCAGGTCGGTTCGAGTAAGTGATATTTCGGAACAGAATCTAGTTCCTTCGAAGGAACTGACCATGTAGCTCAGTTGGCAGAGCATTGGACTAGCATTCTAAAGGTCGTAGGTTCGATTCCCACCGTGGTCGGGCATATTTTTCAAGCTCGTCCAGTGTGGATATACACTCAGAGTATAAACATCACAAACATCAAGTATATAATTGTTATTAATATTATGAATCATCATATATTTCATCATCATATATTTCCAGAAAGTATGTCACATTGGCTGCGGAGCCTCGTTTTCATGAATAACTAATGTTGTACTTTAACTAATGATGCAATGTTGCATACATGAAAGTGAGCTAGCTACATGGCCAAAGACCAAAGTGACATAACTTTCCAGAAGGGTTATCAACCTTGTACGTACCCTGGGCCACAGAATAGGAAGGTATAGCAGAAGTGTAACTCAAGCAAGTATTTGTCCGTGTTTTTACAAGCAATTTGTCATCAATCACACCATCCTGGCTAGTAGAACCGGCACTTTGTACCTACCAAAACCTGATAAAAACTTCTGGTTTTACTAGCCAGGATGGTGTGAGCGAGTTAAAATTTTCGTGGACATAAAACAATAAAGGAACCGACTCAAGTTGCACTTCTGCTGTACCTTCCTATTCTGTGCCTGGGCTAGCCGCAAGTTGAAGGCAGCGACGTAGAAGGGTTATTTATAAAATTAATATTGATATGATCTCTCACCTTATCTAAGTTGACAATGAAATAATCAGGATATCTTTCCACCAACATTATCACAACATGTGAAGCACTAGACCATAGAACAAATTTATAAACTTGTGATAATTTATATAACTACAGTATTATTAAAATTATAAACTACAAAATATAAATAGTGAGCAAATTTTAATATTAAATAATAAAGTAGGGCGCAATGCAACTTAATGGGTTACTTGGATAAAATAATGACCTTCCTTACATAAAACCTGCACCTCCAGTAACTAGAATTCTTTTCGTGAATTTTCTTGAACATTGACAATGGCAAGCTTCCATATTTGCCAATCTTCTAGATTTCATTTAATTATTTCCTGACCGACATCAAGGAATAAAGAAGGAAATTGAAAAAATTCCAACCCAACTAATTATCTATAATCTGTTTTTAATAGTCTTTTGTTCCGGCAGTTTCTCCAAATCTCGATCTTTTCTTTCAACCTTTGTCAGTTGTATCCGTAAAACATTTCCGGCAACACTCGTTATTTGTTCGAGATGATCTCGGGAAACGTCGTTTCTGAGTAAATTGAATAACAAAGACAACAATAAATCAACAGTATGACAGTACGTGGCTTGAGTGAACTAGCCACAAAACTGTAGTAAACTATACCATTTCTGGACATTTCAGTGGGCATATTCATATATCCATATAAGCTGTACTTGTATTTATTTATATTGCTTTCGTTTGACCGTGGTTTGTGGCCAGAGTGGCATGAATCGAAAGAAACTGAAAGAAGGTTTCCTGGTCAAAAAGGTAATAATTATTTGGTAATTAATAATCAATATCATACAGTCATGATAATATATAATAGACATAATTTAAATGAATCAAACTGTTGGGTATTGATTCTTATTCAGCCTTGAAAAGCGTATAGTTGACCCTCAAAACAAGTGCATACTAGGAAGTATCAAGTGCAGTGTTTAACAATAGCTGAATAGCAGCTGCAGGTGATTATTAATTAATTAATTAATTAATTAATTAGTAAATAGTTATTTAGTTCATTGGTAAGTTAATTGCATGCTTACAGTGTTGTGAGTGGGAAACGACAAAACACGGACCCCAGGTCCGTGGACTACCTTCGTGGACCTGGTCCGTGGACTACCTTCGTGGACCACTCTCGTGGACCACTTGCGAGACACCAGATTTTTGGGGCTTGAATTCTTGACTGTGCATGTAAAAATGTGCTCGAGTCGAGTTCAGTCATTATTATCATTGTGGAAACTTTACACAAAATGTGAAGTCACTGTCCTAAATCCATTCACTACATGACCGTTCTAAAATATAAGTGTGCAATTACGACTTTAATGCAAAGTTTCCGAATATATGCCCTTAAAATTGGTAGTTTTTTTTCTCGATCGCTAAAGGAAATGCAAGAAAAGCAGTAATCGAGCTTCAAAAATTAATATTTTTGGGAGAGGACCTTCAGGCATTGAAAGGTCATTGCAACTTACGACTTCTACAGTTCAAGTGATTTTTTAACAGTAAAATTCGAATAATTCAGTAAAATCCTTTGACCACCCCTCCCCTCCAGATTCTCCACAGTATTCCTATATTTTTTAATGGAACCCTGACTACATTTTTTCAGCATTTTTACAGACTAATTACTATTCACTGTTCATCAACAAAAACTGAATTGATTGTGAAATAAATAATGGAAATGAATAATGAAATAGTTCCCGCCAATCTCGGCTCCCTAAACTTGGAATGATAGTGTTTGGTCTATTGTTCGGTATGCGAAATTTCGCAAGTGGTCCACGGGAGTGGTCCGTGGTCCACGAGTGTAGTCCATGGACCAGGTCCACAAAGGTAGTCCATGGACCTGGGGTCCGCGTTTTGTCATTTCCCGTTGTGAGTAACATCATTACACGTAACTAGTTTCATGTAATCTTTACTTTTTTTTAAATTTCTAGAACCACTGAGTATTTTAATAAAATACAAAACAATTAAGTGTAACTCCAAAAATCGATAACATTTTTATTTATCAAAATGAATAAAAATGAAATAAATAAAAATGTTATCGATTTTTGGAGTACGTTATACACTTGTTTTGTATTTTACTTTTTTAGTAACTGTAATCTAGTTATTTTTTGGGAAGGCAATTTGTAATTTTCTTCAGTTATTCTACAGTTCTATTGTTGCAAAATTGTCATCAAGTTAATTATATAGTAATGCCTGTGTTGTAAATACTTGTTACAATAGTAACGCATTACTATAATTACAAATTATATTTTGAGTAATTTTGTTGGTAATTAATTACTTTCTTTACTGAAGTAATTTATAATGTAATTTATTATTAGCATGACAAAATTACTGGATGCTGATTGGTTGAGAGGAGTACAATTATTTCATTAATTGTACTGCAGTACAATTCAATAATTGTACTGCAGTACAATTAATGATTTTCTCAAAACAAACAAAATGGCAGAAAGGTATTTTAAACACAAATGTGAAATGAAATTGCCGTGGAGGAACTAGATGAAAATACAAACAAAAGCATCAAATTTTGGTTGAAAGTCTGCCAGGACTGGGCTTTGGCTAGACTTGGATCTTGATCCAAGTCTAGGCTTGATCCAAGTCTAGATCCAAGTCTACTCTTTGGCGAGAGAATATGATGCGAATACGATCCAAGTCTAGGTCCTGAAGTCTAGGCTTTGGCGAGAGAATACGACTTGATCCAATTAAGGCTAGGCTTTGACAAGAGAATATGATGTTGACATTGAGATTGAGAAGTACGTATCCAATTTTGGCAAAATTTCCAAACATCACGAGTACTATTAAGGCGGATTTCCAGTCCTCGCACGAAGCTCCTCGCAGCTTGCTGCGAGTGATGCATGAGCACTTTCATCCAATCACAATGCTTAAGAGTTAATTTTAATTAGATGCACTGCGAGGAGCTTTGTGCGAGGACTGGAAAACCGCCTTTAATCCCTAATTGTACGAGCAACATCACATGATTACCTATACTAATTACATTTATTGAAAGTAACAAGTAAAATTTTCTTACAATAACGTCACATTACTTTTCAATTTTACTTCAATCTCTCACAACATTCATTGCACATAATCTAAAAAGTAGTAAAACGTTTTTCTAGGCTACAGTACCTGCCTTAAGAATTAGTGAACTACTACGAATACGATGTTTACAAAATACAAAATTGAAATATCAAATAAGCCTGCAATATGTGAAATATGCAGCTTGAGCTTTCACCATTACTTCATGTATTGATATGGTTAAGTATACTGTATTATGTCTTTTTCAATTTCTCGCCAATTTTGTGCGAAATGATTTAAATACAAAAAGTAAAATGAAAAGTAATTTTGAAAGTAATTGGTGATAAATTATTTACTTTTCGAAAAGTAATTAGTACTTGGTAATTAATTACTTTTTCTACTAAAGTAATTTGTAATCTAATCAATTACTTTTTAGGAGAATTAGTAATTGTAATTTCTACTCATTACTTTTTTCAGTAATTTTTACAACACTGACTGTAATGCGCGCTGCATAACTGCATGCAGAACCGAAGGCATTTTGGGAGACACCCTTCGACACATTTTATAAGTTCACTTGTTTGTCCAAGATATTCCAAATTATAATATGGAGTTTGCAAGTGAAGGAAGACCTGTCTGTACAAATGATTAAACGTTATATTCTTGTTAAACTCTCATTGTTGGATTATCCAAGAGCGATGAAGGTGGCTGATTTGCCTACCACCCCAACAATATGTCATGTCAGAGTTTCCTTGGATATAGACCCGCAACTTCTTGAGAGGAATATATACAAATATAAATACTGAGATTAAACAAACTTAATATAGAAACATGAGGGTTAAGAAACCTAATCAACATATTATGCAAATAGCAGTTTGTAATTCTCATGCATCTGAAAGGTAGTTATCATGGGCCTTCATGGCGAGGTAAATTACTGGTGGTATTGTAGGCCTCTAACATCCGCTTATTTCTTTGTACTAGCTATATTAATTGCAAAATTTATATTCATTTTGCCTTTCATTTGGAAATTTTGAGCACAGAGTCACATATTTTTGAAACACAACCTGCTATTTATTATAATGTTATTTAATTATTAATAAAACACTGAAAGTACAAAATCATGCTGGGAGACTAGCTCTTAAGTCCTTTTAGCGATCAGTTTGCTATATTTTACACCTGTCCCAGAAAACTTATATTCCATGCTCGTACACTGAGAACTGAGGTGCATGCATGGTTTCTGTATTAAATTTCAAATGTTTTTGTCTGATGCTGTAGGGATATGTACGTCACAACTGGAAAACAAGATGGTTTATTTTATTTGATGATGCTCTATGTTACTATAAGAAGAAAGAGGTAAGACAAAACATAATCTGCATGTATTCTGAAAACTAATGTTTCAAATAGAATATTATGTAGAAGAGTTAATTTCATTAACTTTATTTACTGAGGGTAACACATGACAGTAAGTGTGAGCTGCTAATAAATTAGAGGCCCTCGAACATTGTTCGTCAGGCTTCTGGGTGAATGTTTCATAATTCGATCCTAGCAAACCAGCATTTGTAGTGTCATGATCACCATGCTTGCCTTTCAACCCGGGTTCAATCCTTGATTGAACATCTACTCAAGGTCTTGAAATAATTGAGGAGAAAGGGCTTAAACTTTACATTGATATCAGAGTAAATTGTTAGACTTTCACATCTTCTCGGATAAGGACATTAAATCGTAAGTATCTCGGATTCCCTATCAATTGGGCAATTAATAGCTAGCCTGTTGGGTAATTCTGCTCACCAGTGAGTGAGAAACTCAATAAACTCAAAACTCCTATTTCAACGTTTTCCCTATACCACAATTGTAATCGTAGTTTTTTTTCTTAATTGAGTTCCTCAGCTGATGTCTTTTTGTTAATATATATTAAGGAAGATTCCATACATGAAATATGGAATCCATTCCATTTTGGAAATTATTGATGAAAACTGTATCAGCAGAAGGTTTATGCTCTACAACACACGAACTACAAGTCTACAATATTTTGCAAAACTGATCTCACAAATTGATTATTGCATTGCGTATACCTAATGTGTTGATGGATTGAAAATTGTGTGACGTAAGCACTTCTAAAATCTAAGGAGATACAGTAGGTAATCGTCGAGTTAAGCCCTTTTAGAATTAAGCCTCGACCACGCCCAAACCACACGCATAACTCGAAGTCATTGAAAATATTCGACGCTCGAGTTAAGCCCCAACATCTGAGGCATGTAAAAGAGCAATGATTTGAGTCGTCCACAATCTAGTTGGAAATAGTTATCATACGTCTCGGCCTAAATAAGCTGCAGCCTAAATGAGTCACGAACAACTCGTATAAACAGTCAATTTTCATTAAGTAACAGATTGTTTTGGACTAGCTTTTAATTTATACTGTACCTCTGAGCTTATTACGAATAAATTGACCTGTTACGCGAAATAAAGCCGCGAGGTCAATTTATTCGTAATAAGCTCAGTCTCAGAAATAACCTGTTACTTAATGAAACGTGACTGTTTATACGAGTTGGTTGTGATTCATTTCCAGCTAGATTGTGGACGACTCAAATCATTGCTCTTTTTTACATGCCCTAAATGTCGGGGCTTAACTCGAGCGTCAAATATTTTCAATGACTTTGAGTTAAGTCCCCCTTTTTTCACGAGGCTTAACTCAAACTTTCCAACTTGTGTTTCTTTCTTCGAGTTAAGCCCTTGACGAAAATGGGTGTGGTTTGGGCGTGGTCGCGGCTTAATTCGAAAAGGGCTTAACTCGAAGGACTTAATTCGAAGATTATCTACCTCATTCTATTGTATTTTATTCAATTTATTGCGTGCACTTTTATTCAATGGCAAGAAACAAAATCTGATTCTAGGACCATCAGCTCATTGCGTTTTTTGTCCCTTAATTGTTTCGTAACCATCAGCTCAATTATTTTCATAAAAACCGTTTAATTCTTTTGAATTATCATGCAGTCAGACAATGTAAAAACAATCCTATAGCCTGGTGGCAACTTCGAGTAGTCTTGGCGAATTGTTGTTTTACCGGGTACTATTTTAAGTTGCAAAGAAGCATTCCGTAACATGTAAATTAACTACAAATGTTAGACACTTAGAGGGTGGTTAGTCGTGATAGCCAACGTTTGTTGTCGTGAAATGACGGATTTTTGTGTCGTGAAACGTCATTTACATGCCTGACAGTGATCCGTGATTGCATTGCCGCTAATTTCTGTCCGGAAAATGAGAATTTATTTCATGCCGGCAGAACAAAGACTGGACGAGTAGTAAGAAGTGCACAATTTTACCGTGCATGAATATGTATTCTTGATTTTTACTAAATATATCGTTTGGTTTTAGAAATGCCTTTCAAGGTTGAGCTTTTAGTGCCAGTGGTGAAATTTATTAGTTTCGAAAACGTAAAAATAGGCATTAAGAAGATATTATAAACACTCAAGATAGAAAATAAAATTGACACAGTTAAAAACCTGCATTTTAATTTTCGTGTTGCTGTTTTATCTTCACGTTTCACGTGAAACGTTATCCGAACTCCCCCCCCCCCTTACCATGCACCCGCATGATACTGACCCGTTACAATAAATACAGTATTACCGGGTTAGCACAAGCCAAAAGTGTCTATTTTCATATCTTTTGTTTCAAGGATACAATATGTGCAGGCGAGGTTCAGCTTCGTGGATGTTCCTTAGTGTCACCCTGTCCTGACTACACCAAGAAACTCGTAAGTTGACCGATGTACTGTATGTTGACTTATTGCATTTTGAAACTTTGCCATGCATGGGATTTCGTAAGATCCTTTGCCGTTAAAGCTGGTTTACACTGTCAAAGTTTCTGTGATCACAGTAGGAATTTTGCGTAGATAAATTCTAAGTTTTGAAGGATTTGTAAGAAATGTTTGAGGGAACTGCCTCAATGTTAAAAAGTGAATTATTTTTTTTATCTGATTTGGCTCAGAGAGTTAAAGCTTAATTAAACTTGCACTTTATAATATATTTTACGAATTCTTAACAATTTTGGACAAGAATTTGTTTATATTGCATCATTTGCATACACTTAGAATTTTGTATCAGGCTCTATTTTACTGATCGCAGGGTTTAGCCCTTTCCTTGAGTCAGAACAACAACGTAAAGCTACAGCTGTAATATGAAGTTGTGTATACTAATATTCATTTCAAAACGGTTTATGAAGGCAAATATTCATGCTTATAATTATTGGAACTTTTTAGTTTGTGTTTAGATTGATAAGTAGTAATGGCCGAGAATATTTAATACAAGCTGCAAGCGAGGGAGAACTACAACTTTGGTCTGCTAGTATTGCTTCTGTGATACGAGAAACAGAATCTAAAGAAAGGGTAAATTTGAATACTGTTAACGATGCGGTACAGTCACCGCTAATCTTACATTGTCAAGGTAGTGGGCTCAGGCTTTGAAAGAACAGAACCTACGTTTGTATCACGAGCTGGAGACTCAAATGTACGCATGCGCAGAACGGATTGTACCGCATCCTTAACTCTTGACCGTCGAACATTGTCGGTTTAAAGAAATGGCACTGCATGGTGTAAATACATTGTTTTAACTAGAGTATTTACCTTCTCACTTACATGTTCTTTTCTAACATATGAACTTTTCTTAGAATCATTCGATTACACTTTAATTATAGTTGCTTCAAAACGCTTAATTGAACTATTTAAGATTTAGACCACACTTAAAATAGTCCTACACTGAAGGCATTGGCCGCCGTGATGAATATGAAACTCTGAGGAACATTTCTCGTCAGCCAATGTTTTTCCCGGTTAGGGCACATGTTTTTCCGTCTATTGGCCTGGGAAAAGTTCCAATTTGTTTTGGACACACAACATCGTGCCCAGGTCTCTAATCTGCTTTTATTCAAGCTATGTCCGACACGCCCAATATCATACGTTACAGTTGAAGTTTCCATGTCCACGTTTTTATGTCGGTATCTGCGTGGCCGTGTTTCCACAACCAGATACACTGACGTCTACGTCCGTACGTCGATTTGCTACCACCTATGCTAATTAGATGGAATGTGTGAAGTCTAAAATCTTATTACTCGTACGTTCTTCCACGAATTGTTTTTGATCTGAAATGAGATTTTATCACACTACTCTACTCTGTAATTAGATACATGAGCGCAGATTAAAAGTCCTGTGTGGGTACGAGGTTGGTGTTACGGTTGTGTGCTATTCACTGTAAGGCTACTGAAATATCATCAACATTTAATATTTTTCTAGTCAGAACGAAAGTCAAAAAGTAATGAAAACATTCATCAAATTGAAGAGAGTTCCGAACTCACAGTGAAACTGCCTTTACCAAGCTTTGCGTAAGTTTTCACTACAAAACGTTTGTTTTGACATTGCCATATTGCTTGCATTTTTACATGGGAACGAGGTTGGCATTTTTATTGGACATCAACCGCAAAATGAGAGTTTTCTTGATCCTTCATTCTTTACGTGGGATTCTGTGCACTCTACACGTCACGTACTCACTCCTGCATAGTGCATGTAAATTAAAAAAACAAAAAAACTTTTTACGAAACAAACATACCCAAAATGAACATTTTGAGTATAAATTATTACACTCTAAATCAAGTAACGTTTATGACTAACAATCATAAATTCTGTGTCATTTGAAGTTGTTGAGTTGAACTAGTTTGGTTTTAGTGAACTAGTACAAGCGATGCAAGATAAAGATGCAGGGATTGCTTTAGAAACACACGAAGTACAAGATAATAAAGTTTACAGACACTGCTTTAGTGGTACGTATAACAAGGAACTGAATATAACTAAAAATGCTAGATGCGCGACCAGGAGTGTTTAAATAAATTTTGCAATCAGAGAACGTTTCAGAAACTTTATATATACTGTTCTGGTTAAACGAGGATGAGAGTTTGTGCGATCTGGCAAGCGTGAATTTGCATGAGAGTTTTCTCAATTCTCGTGTCCTGGTCAAACAAGAACGAGAATTGCATGAGGGTTGACCACATATTGCCGCACCTTGGAAAAACTCTCATCAAAATGTGAAGCAGCTCAAAGTTAATGAGAGTTGCAAGTCTAATCAAATTGTAGATAGGTTTTGTAGGTGGAAATTTCGAGAGTGAATTTTATACATTTATTAGACCAAGCCAGGAGCGAAATATGCAACTATAGACCCTCTGGCAGGAATCGAACCCAGAGACGGATTTTCATATTTTCGTTCGGGGGGTGGATAAATATCTGGGGGGGGGGGGGGGTTGCTTTGGCCGGGGCGTGGTGGCAACGCCCGGAAAAGCCAAGGAAAAAGTTTAACAAAATTTGTTTTCTAGGCCTGCATGGCGAGATCTGAGACCATAATATTGGTAATTTACAAATTTAGTAGTAAGAATAATCAAATATGAAACTATCAAATCAAAATAGATGTAATTTGGGTGTGTGTCAAATGCCTTTGGGGGGGGGGGGTGCACCCCCCCCCCAGAAAATTACATCGGCTTAGCTATAGGTCTGTGCCATAGCTAGGATTTGGCTGGTATAGGTGGCCCTGTGGCAGAATATTTCATTTGTCAGATCAATATTTTCCTTCAAAATAACCTTGGCGCTTGCTTTGTGAATTGATTTAGGAAGAAAAAAAATGTGGGTTTCCGGGTTCTTCTTATAAAAACTTAGGTAGGGTAGGTCGGTTTTAACTTTTTTTTTAAACTTTTTTTTCAATTTTCCTAACAACCGTACGCCATTTTGTTTAGTCAATGCTTCCACATCCAAAGATAAATTTCTCTAATATTGCCTCAAATTTCGATTTTCCACAAACTTTTTCCTCTAAGTGGAAACCCTTACAAGCATGATCCAATAAAAAAGTTTAGGGTCAGGATTTCGACGTCCAAAAGCTAGGTAGGGTCTGGAATCCGGAAACCCACATTTTTTTGCCTTATGTATAACATATAGAATACCCTGCAAGCGACATTCAATATATTTATCCTTTAGTGTTTTTATTGTGTGTATGTGTCATTCTTCAAAAGATTGACTATATGGATCTCATTTGCAGGGTATTTTATAGTTATTCCTTGATTTATCCAAATCAATTGCGATATCCAAATTTACACATAATAAGGCAAAAATATGGAAGAACATATGATTCCAATTCCAATAGAGTATGTCCTTCACACCTTTTCAAACATTCAAATGATCTTTGCCAAAAGGTTGGTAACTATTGCACACTCACTCCTTTCATAAACCATCTCAACTCCAAGACTTAAGGCCCTGTCACACGGTGCAATTTTTCATGCCACTTGTCTCGCAATGGCATTGCATCGTTGTCATTGCACTGTTTAACATGCCTTGCAATGGTCAAAATCTTTGCGAGACAAGTTACATGAAGCATTGCACAGAGTAGAAGTCGGTTATACTTTTGGCAATGATTGCACTAATTATTTTTAGCATTGCAGCGTGTAACATGGCTTCGTGCAACTTGTCTTGCAAGGTTTATAGCTTGGAGACAGTGGCGTAACTACTATGGGCTCGGACTAGGCGAACCCGGGGGCCCCCAACCCCAATGGGCTAAATGGGGGCCCCCAGGCTGTCAGGCTGTAGAGTAAAAACATTGGCTAGGGCCTCTGATATGTCACAATGTCGTTTTCTGACCATCAGAATTCTGTAAAATCTCTCCCCAAAGTCCGGGAAATGGCATTTCAGAGAGTCTAGATTCAAAAATTTTCTGGGCGAGCATGCCCTGGACCCCTAGAAAACTTGTGCATATACGACGCTCAACTCGTGCCTTTGGTACTTCTGGGGGGGGGGGGCTTCGAAAATTTTGAACCAGGGGCCCCCTGATATAACGTTATGCCACTGCTTGGAGAGTTCCTATTGGCTCTCCCCAGTACACGCTTTACTTTAATTAAAATTTGGCGCCAAATAGTGCCTCTCCCTAGTCTCTTCGCATGCCTCTGTCCCCTATCATTGCGAGTTGCATGAAAATCATTGCAGCGTGTAACACCTCGTGCAATGCATTATCAAAATCTTTTTTAAACATTGCGAGACAAGTTGCATGAAAAATTGCACCGTGTAACAGGACCTTTAAGGGTAACTAAAGCATAGGGCTGTGACTTTATTTCATCTCACCAGATTCCTCTACAAGTGCAAGAGTTGTGGTTGTATTTTATTACGGAACATGCAATGGAATGCAATTAAAAACCACAGAAAAACACATACGTAGGCGTGCACTTGAACAGAAAAGGACAACAGTGCAACAGTGGCGGAAAATAACTTTTTCTGGTGGGGGGGGCAAAGCCTCCTAAATTTCCGACAATACTTTCAAATTCCCCCCCCCCCCCATTTGCACTCGAAAAGACTGTTTTTAGCCCTCTTTTAGGTCAAAATTTCCGAAAATTCGTCAATTTTCCGTGAAGGTGGTGGTAGCCCCCCCCCCCCCCCCCGCCTCACCAAGATTTCTGCCACTGCAGTGCAACACTCTGAAACTAATCGCTCCTGGCTTGCATTCACTGCTTTATTGAAGCGATTGTAAAGTTTTGAAACTCTATTATTTCCCTGAATAGAGTTTGCAGTACCTTGTCATGCGAATAGCTTGCACGCAAGGAACGTTTGGAATTTTTACGAACATTATTTTTAGTTTTTAGGAAATAGACTTGCCTAGATTTAATCTTTACGCCCCAAATATTATTTACATCGGATTCGGGAGATTGTTCAATGCAAATAATTATCACATTTGTTGCAATGGTTGCGTGATGACGTTTCTACTTTCTAGGCAGGTTGTTGACGTTGCTACACTGTTGTTTGTACAATAACAATCTAATTATCACCACATAAGATGTAGTGCACTAGTGCCACCGGCGCAAGCGGATAACGCGCAAAATACCGTATGCTGTATATCAATTATGTACCGTACAGTATGCTAGTTCATACTAGTATTTCAAGTTGCATAATAAATTGTACTCGGATTCAAACAACACAATGTCAATGACTTATACAAATACAATAAAAAGCATATTGTGTATTGGGTTTACACTTTTACAGGTTCATTTAACTTTAAGTCTTTAACTCTCTCAAGTCTCAACAGACAATCGGACATGCCAAACCCGTTGATATGACAACTTCAAAAAACTTTTTTTCGAAGCTAGAAATCATGATTTTTTTCAAATGTTTCCTGGGACACTTTGTTTTCTGCTCTCTAGCCTCCCCCTCGCGGCTCTAGTGCTCCACTCCTAGAATATAGACCTTACTGGGGTTTGGTGACTCTTTGTGTTGCTTCAGTCACCTGCTCACGGCTCACCCCCCTAAAATTGCTGGCACCACCCCAGTAAAAAATAATATGAAAATTCGTCTATGATCTACATGGAATAATTCATGCAAAAGTGTTGTTCAAGAATTTATTTTGGTGTTGATTTATTCTTAATTTACGTGTTTTGGCAAGAAAAGGAACATTTAGAATATTCAGAGCAACCAAAAGCCATATTTTGTAAAAATGGAAGGAAGGTTATATTTTATTTTTGGCAAATTAGTCATGACTTGCATTACTGTTGTCAGCGCTATGCACGCCAATGCAACAGGTAGCAACCAAAAAAGGCAGTTGAAAACAGCAAGTGTAAATGTTTTAAAAGCATTTTAAAAACAAACTTAACAATAATTAAAAGCATGCAATGTTAGCTGTGTAAATTAGAAAGAGTGCATGTTGAAAATGTTAAAACATGAAAATATAAATGGGTCATAAATAAAGTGATCACTTGTTGGTAAATGTTCTATTACTAAGATTATACTCCTATAATTGTAGGTTCTTTGAAAGCTGCTTCATGGACTTTATAGTTATCATTCCAATTGTTTTGTTTTATTCATAGATTAAGGAGAAATACTTCGATAATGGGCTGAAAAATCACCTTGCTTCAGATTATTACTATGCTGGAATGATTGCTGCTATTTCTCTAATACAAAATGGCCCAGTTCCTCGCTACTTTTCAGAAGAACAACTTGATCAGATCTTTGTACAGAATGGCCCTTGCGCCTCCGAGTGTGTTTTGGAATTTCGACGTGGTTTGGATCGGTTGGGAGTATACGAATTTGCTCAACATTTCAACCAGTTCATCAGTATTTTTCGTTATCATCAGGAGAGGCTTACTGTCAGAGGTCTTATTCAGTTGTTGCAACCCCAATTCTCAGAGGAGGGCACCAACAAGCTACAATTCGAAAAAATGGTTTATAACAAATTCATTAAGTACGTAAGAGAGGCAGCTGCTGGTCGTCGTATTGCAACGCTTGAAGATATTCTTATTTTTGTCACATGTGCGGATGAGATTCCAATCTTGGGATTTGGAAAGCAACCATTTATATCATTTCATGAGGTTTCACTTCCAGAAATAGAAAGCAAGGAACAAGCTCTGGATGACAAGGTTTCGATAGAATTAGTGACTATTCGAATTCTATATGCTAGCCACCACAATGTTACTCGTTAATTTATACTGTGTCTGTGTTTTTATAGGATGTTGACAAAAGAAACGGCAGACCTGATTTTATTCCAAAGGCAAATACATGTTCCAATTCGTTGAATCTACCTCGTCCGAACATGGTTTTATCTTTACCCACAGACGAAGAACTATTTGAGAAATATGATTTGGCATTCAAGAACAATCACTTTGGCAACCCATAGCCGCATATTAAACGCAGTTCATTCGAAATTTATTGATATATACTTTCGAGTCTTGACTATACTTTAAGTCTTTCATATTTTTTGCTGGGTGGTAAATTGGCATTCAAGGACACACGTATATATGGAAATGCATAGCTGTGTTGAGTTTAAAGAGCAGCGGTTTGCGCAATGTTGTAGTTCGTATTTTTTCTTTCTTCAATTCTTGTTTACTATATTTTTTGACGCAAAGACGTTGACAGATTTTCTCTAATAGTATTATCTATTGTACAGTAAAATTCTGCATAAAAGAAGCAGTGGGTCAAGAACCACTGCTCACCAGCCTGAAATTTGGCGAATGAACCACCCAAAATACCGCGCTACATTCTACAGGCTGAAAAAATAAAATTGTTTCTTTAAAAAAAACCAATTAACTTTTAGCTGAATGCGTAAGCACTTAAAGTGCCTATGACACGAAATTTCACCCCAAATGTGTATGATTGCATTGTAAAGAACACTTAAAATGACTTAATAAATTCTTTTATAGAATTTTGGTAACTTGCTTCCTTTGCAAGATATTCAACTTTGTCTTGATAAAATACTTTTACAAACAAATACAAAGGGTTAATTACCAGTTATGAAATTAATACATATATACAAGGGCAATTTTTAAGTTTTTTATATACGTATATTCGTCAAGAAAACTATACTTTTCCGAAAACTCGTTATGTGATGTGATGTCACACCGGTGATATTTGCATATGAAACAAAGTTGAGTATCTTGAAAAGGGAGCAACTTACCAAAATTCTATAAAAGAAGTTATTAAGTCATTTTAAGTGATCTTTACAATGCAACCATAAATCTTTGGGGTGAAATTTCGTGTCATAGGCGCTTTAGGTCGGAAGAAATCAACATAAATTCAGCCAGCAGAAATCATGTCTTTCACTTTGAACCACATAGTCCAGTAGCTTAATTACAGTTAATAATACTTAAGCCGTTTAATTTGGATAATTAAAGGTTTTAAACTCTCAACTGGGATACAGTAAATTGGTTTTTTTGCCGGAATTAAGAACCACTTCAGCTTGATTTGATGCTAAGTATCCATTATAGAAGGTTCATGATGCTAAGTATCCATTAAGTGGTTCATTCATGCGGAATTTACTGTATATCTTACCTATTAATCAAATGAAACTATTGGTCATTAGCGTTAAATTATCTCAAATGGTCTTACTGTTTAAAGTAAACATAGCATTGTCAAAACACATTGTCAAGTTCAATTTTTACAAAGCTTCATTGTGCAATAATGCTATTACTAGTTCCAGAGCATTACTATAAATATCTATGCCAAAGGAATTGGATTCCTGTAGCGGATTTAAATTTCTTTCCAACTGCGTTATCAAATCTTGATTTCTATCGCCAACATTTGGTGGAAACACTTGAACATTATTATCTGATTCATCAAATGGAGAGTAATCTGAATCATCACCATAAGATCCAAGTTCATCGGGATAGTCATCTGCTTCTCCTTGAGCTAAGGGATTGCATGGATTTAGCATACCATTTAACCATATTTGATTCGGTGACCAGCTGCGCTCTGTTGATAATGGGTGGTGGTTGTGACTGTACATCCATTCTTTTAACGCATCATTTATTCGGGGTAAAAAAACATAATGTAGGCAGAACAGGTGAATCGGGTTTTCTACATCTAGTTGACCGGATTGTTCAAGGGCGTAGAATGTATAGTAATAAAGATGACAAACACATCTAAACACATCTCGCCATAACCTTTCGATTCTTTGATTTCTATGGGAAGAACCAGCTATAAAACTTCCACGGCCTTCACCTCTTACTGCCACCATTGCATCACAAACTGCTGTGTTTTCTACTCCATAATCTACTCTGATTCTTGCCATGGCCACAAACCATCGTCCCGTTCGATTGCGGTTTCGAACAGATGAAGAACAGTTTCAGCAAGATTGTTACTGCTACACACAAGATAGATTATTCTTCTTGAGTATCCATCAATACAGCCATGTATTACTAATCCCCAGCGAATAAGGGAATGATGACCATCAAGATGCCAAAGTGAGTTTGGCCATGGGACAGAATAAACTCTCCTTGACACTAGCGCACCCCACCTCAGCGCGGTATTTCTTGGATCCACTCTATTAATGCCAGCTCTTACCCTTCTTCTAGGGACATAGTAACCAAGGGCGCGAAAATGGCCACGCATATATGACTCTCCAGTTGTGCTGCCGTGATTGCCTATATATGCATGGATGATACCATCTATTTGTTCGTCGGTAATACTTGAAAAACGTGATAAGCCTTGCAATCCATATGATTGTACTCTGCGCATTACTGTCCAACGGGAGACACGAAACATTTTTGCAATTTGTTCCCAGGCGAAACCAACACCTCGTAAGTCTTCCAATAATTCAAATGGTATATTAACACTAGGTCTGCCTGCTCCTTCTGACGGTATTATTTGATGCGGTATGAATGAAATACGTGTTATGCGAGATGAACTGTTTCCGAAATGTCTCAGAAATGAATCAAGCAGCTGAACAAAAACTGCTCGTAAGCCTTCAAGTACCTGCAAGTCAGCTTCATTTGAAACCACTTGTGATATTTGGACAGGTAGTATTGCCGTTCTTTCAAGCAAATCAACGTGGGAAAGAACACTCGACCTGTATTCTTCGTCGTCACTACGAACTATGCGTTCAGCAAATTCTTCTGTTCTATTCAAAACACGTATGAAAAATTCCTCAAATCCTAACTCTTCACTCCAATCCATAAAAATTACTAGAACCAAACTTAACACTTTTCAGTTTAAAATGAATAGAGGAAATGAATATGTATTTTTTTAATATATTTAACTGCGTAAATGCAAAGCAATTGAAGCAATATGGTTTCCCAGAAAAATGGCGGGAAATCCAGAGTCGATGTTTCCATATATTGCTTTCTAATATTCAGTTTTCCGATTAAATTTCGCTTGCCGACTTACTGCCGAGAGCCAACGTCTTTTTCTGAGCGAGTGTTGCAGGATTGAATGTATATTGCAGGATTAAATTGAATGAATATTGCAGGATTAAATTGAATGTATATTGCAGGATTAAATTGAATGAATATTGCAGGATTAAATTGAATGTATATTGCAGGATTAAATTGAATGAATATTGCAGGATTAAATTGAATGTATATTGCAGGATTAAATTGAATGAATATTGCAAGATTAAATTGAATGTATATTACAGGATTAAATTGAACGTATATTGCAGGATTAAATTGAATGAATATTGCAGGGTTAAATTGAACGTATATTGCAGGATTAAATTGAATGAATATTGCAGGATTAAATTGAATGTATATTACAGGATTAAATTAAATGAATATTGCAGGATTAAATTGAATGAATATATGTATTTATATTAAATTGAATAGATGTGATGTTTTAAATTGAATGAAATTCAGGAGAATGGATATTGCTACAAATGAGCAGGCATACCCTCGGAACTAGGCTTCCCTTCCCAAGCCTACAAAACGAAATATAAGACGCCGAAGTTCTTATGTCTTCCGCAATTTGATTGCAGACATGAGCCCCATTGTAACTGAAACTTTTTTTTTAGATATTCTGTTCTATAGAACAGAATATCTAAAAAAAGTTTCAGTTACAATGGGGCCCATGTCTGCATGGAATCAAATTCCGGAAGACATAAGAACTTCGGCATCTTATATTTCGTTTTGTGAAAAGCTTTCTTCCTCGACCTTTTCATTTAGCAATAATCATGCTTAAATTATAATAGTAATTTCTTAGATTTCTTTATTAATTTATAGTAGTTATTAGTAAACAAATTCATATTTATACTTAAAATACTCATTAAAAATTCATAAACCTTGTGGCAAATCATGTCAGCCACACGTGGAGTGACTTTATATCTAATAAAACTCATCTTCATCAGTATTCTTTATATAATTGTTCATCCTGATTAGTATGATTATATAATTGTTCATCCTAATTAGTATTTCAATGGTATTCTAATATTCCAATCAATGAGGTAGCCCAAAGTATACAAGCCTGATGGTTTCTATTTATGGGCTTCCTCACCACAATTATTTTTTTGTGATATGTATGATTTTCTGGTATTTGTATTTTTTTGTGGTAAACCAAATAAATTATTGCTATAAATTATTCTTCTTCTTCTTTTGTAGTCGTATTTTAAGCCATTCAAAACGCTCGAACTCGCGTTTTATCATATCTAAAACGCTCGGCTGCGCCTCGCGTTTTAAATATGATAAAACACTCCTTCTCGTGTTTTAAATACTACATCATAGGTAATTACTACGCATTTCACTGATATGTGCACTCCGCATTTTTTTTTCGCTTCCGAACGGCGTTCGACGGTCGACGTTCGACGCAGGCCTGGTTACAAAAATTGGCGCCTTTTCAAGTTTTCATCAATACTTCTGTCATTCAAGACAAGACATTGACTATTTATATTGATTTATATTAACTTCGGAAAATTCAAACTTGAAAAAGCACCAAATTTTGTAACCAGGCCTGCGTCGAACGTCGACCGTCGAACGCCGTTCGGAAGCGAAAAAAAAATGCGGAGTGCACATATCAGTGAAATGCGTAGTAATGGAGGGGAGGAAGGGATTTATTCTATCATAGTAGCTACACAACTTTTGGAAACCAGCATAGCGTGTTTTTAAATAAAGTTGGTCCATCCATCCATCCATCCATTCGGGGGCGGCGCTCAATCGGGGGCGGCGCTTTTTAAAAAATATTTTACTGTATTTGTGAATTATAACAAAAACTTTTAACAATAAAATAAGCAAATTTTAAATTTTAAACGTCTTTATCACTAAATGTTCCCCATTCTGACGGCGGAAAGTTTTTACACTGTTTACAAGTTTAGAAAATATCAATGTCACTATCTCTACACGATTCGAGCCCAACTGTTGCATCGTAACCATTGTTGCATATGCCTCCTCGACATCAGAAGACGTAAATTCGGCACATTGAAACGGATTCTTCCACGATATTGACGGTGCTTCGATCAAGCGCCGCATTTGATTTTGAAAATAATTAGTGCGGCGCTCATTCGGGGGCGGCGCTCTTTTAAAAAAATTGATCTCAAATGCAGCGCTCATTTGGGGGCGGTTATTCTGTTATGTTATTCTGCATTTTGTTATTGGCATATTAAAAGAAAAATAATCTGCACTGCATAAACTACTCTAGCGCACGCCTTAGGGCTTTTGATTTTAACACACACGCCTCAACCTCGTACCCATGAGGTATACTTTAGGCTCTGAACGTGGTTTGATTGGTCAATGCGAATACAATGAAAGTAACGAAAGTTATTCATTGTGGCGACATGGCTGCTGTCAAAGAAATTTAAATTCGAGTTTTTGCATGGAAATACCTTTTAAACCAAATTCTGGGCTGATTTGAAGAGAAGGCAAAAGAAAAAATTGACTATTTTAATTTCTAGATAAGCAATTAGAATTGCTAACAAAATGACATGGGTTCAATTGACAAAGACGAAAGCGAGTTTGAAGGAGGCAATCCAGAAAATGACCAAAGTTCAACCCGACAAAGTCATGAAGATTCATCGTTCTTAGCCCAACAAGGTCTGCATTCAAATGAAAGAGAGTATGTATCCCTGGAAGATATACCACCTATATCAGAATTTACTCCCACTACAAGCCATAATGTTGCAGCTGATGACCCTGGTACTAGTAAGTATTTTTTCTTGTCTTTAACGGACGGGTTTCTATGGAAAATTTAGTATGTTTTGCATGAGGTAGCGAACATATGTATAGCGATTATTGATCATGACGTAATTAAGGTTGTCCTCAGAAAGTCGAAACTTATACACCCTTTTCATAAATGGCTGCCGATTAAAAATTCTTTTATGTGCATATAAATTGGCCCAACTAGCCTCGTACTCATGTTAAGATTTCAAAGGAATTTCTACCCAGAAACGAGGCTAGTTGGGCCAATTTATATGCACATAAAAGAATTTTTAATCGGCAGCCATTTATGAAAAGGGTCTATAACCATGAAACGTTGACCTTTAAGAAAAGTATTATATACATATGTTTGTGATGTTACTCTGAGTGCATATCCACACCGGGCGAGCTTGAAAAATATGCCCGGCCACGGTGGGATTCGAACCTACGACCTTTGGAATACTAGCCCAATGCTCTTCCAACTGAGCTACGCGGTCAGGACGGTTCGAGTAAGTGATATTTCCGAACAGTATCTAGTTCCTTCAATACCAATGTGTTCTTGTAATATGAATTTTTTCTTGTGCTGGTGTTGTGTACTCAGGTGAATAATATGTTTGTGATGTTACTCTGAGTGCATATCCACACCGGGCGAGCTTGAAAAATATGCCCGGCCACGGTGGGATTCGAACCTACGACCTTGGAATACTAGCCCAATGCTCTTCCAACTGAGCTACGCGGTCAGGACGGTTCGAGTAAGTGATATTTCGGAACAGTATCTAGTTCCTTCAATACCAATGTGTTCTAGTAATATGAATTTTCTGTGTTGGTGTTGTGTACTCAGGTGAATAATATGTTTGCGATGTTACTCTGAGTGCATATCCACACCGGGCAAGCTTGAAAAATATGCCCGGCCACGGTGGGATTCGAACCTACGACCTTTGGAATACTAGCCCAATGCTCTTCCAACTGAGCTACGCGGTCAGGACGGTTCGAGTAAGTGATATTTCGGAACAGTATCTAGTTCCTTCAATACCAATGTCGTAGGTTCGAATCCCACCGTGGCCGGGCATATTTTTCAAGCTCGCCCGGTGTGGATATGCACTCAAAGTAACATCGCAAACATATTTCCATGTATTGTTGGTGGGTCAAAGGTTATTTTCTTGAAGCAGCATTGTGTTCACGTGAATATTAATGAAAGAAACGCTTTTAGCCAATGAAAAGCTTTTATGTATCCTAACTAAAACCAACAGCCAATCACAAAGCAAGTAGGAGCATAAGTTATGCATCACGCGCAATTTTTTGGCATTATTTGCTCAAAGCTTTTGAAGGATTTACCTTCGAGCTCCTTGTTACAAAGTTTAACTTTTGGAGAAGATATTTCGTGGATATAAAACAACGGTCAGTAACACAGTATCATTCAGTGAGACGCAGTTTATTCAAATATTTATTTATTTATTTATTAACTTTACAACCATACATAAAATAGACTAAAAAAACTACATAATATGGTTGAAGGTATGGTCAACAGGACATGAATGGCCCCATATGAAGACCAACCTTAATGAAAACAAACTATAACAAACATAAATCAAAGACGATAACAAATATAAAATTTACAGAAAACATGACGAATTACGAACAACAGCTTAAGTTGAAAGAGAGGGGCACTTAGAACAGGAGGTTTTCCAAGTGCGCATTCTGTTTACATCGAAAGATGAATGAAGTAGAGAAGAGTAATGAACAGTTAGTCTGTTTTTAAAGGAGGAAACGGATGAACTATTACGAATGGTAGGAGAGAGATTATTCCAGAGAAAGACTATTCGGTTGAAAAAAGAGTTCCTAAAGAGAGAAGTCCTGCAATGATTGACACGAAGCAAGTTGTCCGAACTTGAACGGGTGTGAGACGAGCTGTTTGAAGAAAAAGTGACGAAAGAGGAGATATCTAGGTCGAAGAGACCGTGCTTACATTTAAAAAAGAAGACGAGATCCTTTAGTTCCATCCAGTAGGATATTGGTAATAAATTAAGCTTTTTAAGGCGTTCAGGATATGGCAACTCATAATCCTGAAGGATAAATTTACTAGCTCGTCTTTGAACACCCTCGATGATCGCAAGATCACGTGACGATCCTTGAGGTGCCCAGATCTCACTACCATATGACAGATGAGATCGGACGAGAGCAAGATAAAGAAGCCTACGCCAGCGAATATCAGGCATTTGCGTACAATTCCTACGAAGAAAACCAAGCATACGATTGGCTTTTGCAGTGCAGCTGGCGATGTGAGGGGACCACTTTAGGTCATTGCTGATAACAACACCCAAGTCTACTTGGTTAGCTATGCTCTTAACTGGATCGTTGTTAAGAAAGTAGCAATGAGTTGGAGGGTTACGTTTGCGGGATATCCTAAGTAGGAGCGTCTTCGAGACATTAAATTTCATTTTCCAGTTAAGTGACCAGTTGGACATAGCGTCCAGGTCAAGCTGAAGGAGACCACGATCAACTGGTGATCGTATAGCACGATAACACTTGCTGTCATTAGCAAAAAGTGCAACGGTACTATTATTGGTTACCTCGGGAAGGTCATTTACATAAAGAATGAATAAAAGTGGACCTATTACACTACCTTGTGGCACCCCAGAGGTAACATTAAGAAAAGACGAGGAAGCTCCTTCAACGACAACACACTGTTTGCGATCACGAAGGTAATCAGCAAACCAGTTAAGAAGTGGACCTGAGATACCAAACGATTTGAGTTTGAACAAAAGTTTGCTATGGGACACAGAGTCAAACGCTTTAGCAAAGTCGAGATAAATCAGGTCTGTTTCCTTTCCAGAGTCAAGAGTACGACCAAGGTCGTGAAGTACACTCAAAAGTTGAGTAACACACGACCTTTGACAACGAAAGCCGTGTTGAAGGTCGTACAAGGAGTTTTCAACAAAAGAAGAAACCTGCCTGAAAATTAAACGTTCGAGAACTTTTGAGACTTGAGAGAGTAAGGAAACTGATCTGTAGTTAGTGACCTCATGAGTGTCACCCTTTTTGGGTATAGGCACGACATTAGCAGCTTTCCATTCAGAAGGAAAAACACCCTGCTGAAGAGATAACTCAAAGAGAGCAGTCAAAGAAGGGGCAATTACCTCAGAACATCGCTTTAGAAGGTAAGCTGGAATACCATCTGGACCAATAGCCTTAGAGGGTGACAAATTGGACAACAAAGACTGAACATCGGATTCAGATACATTTAATGAGTCAAGAGAGTTAGAAGCTGAACTAGAGGGGGTGTAAAGAGGTGAAGAACTTGTGTCGGAGGTGAAGACTGACGTAAAAAATTGGTTAAAGCCATCCGCTTTTTCCTTTGCAGAGAAAAGTTTCTGACCTTCCAACTTCACGTCAGGGATCGAAGATTTCGAGGATTTACATTTAAAGAATCTCCAGAATAATTTAGGGTTATTATATACATGTTCGGACAGTCCAGAGAGATATTCTCTCTTCTTGGAATTTATCCAACACTTGACGTGTTGCCGAGTTTTACGGAATTTC
>CACRXK020006128.1:0-26014 GCA_902702795.2 Paramuricea clavata | reverse complement strand
AATGTTGTTGATAATATATGTTCGATTCGAGGCGATTCGAGGCGATTCACTAAAATACATATGTGAAATTATTCCTATCTCAGAGTACACCAAGCTTATATCACATGAATTTAAATACTTGTACTTACATGACTTTGCAGCGGTTAATATATATATCCTTCTGTATTTCTGTATTATACAGTATACTCGTTCGTTCGCGTTCGTCCAATTCATAAACAACAAAAATGTCAATCACAGTTCTCAGCTAGCTAACGCCTATAGGTGTGGCCTATTTTCCTTATAACTAATAATTAAAGTTAATAATTAAATATGAAGTTTAGCGTGGTGATAACATCCCGCCCACCATGAACGATCTGGTAGAGATAGTTCATCACATAATGACTTTCTTTCACCACGTGATTATCAACTGTCCTTTATAAAATTTGGTTATCAGCTGCTTCCAATAAACATATTTTTGCAACAGGTCGTCTGTAAACTGAGTTCTTTGCTCTGACGTCAACAGTTCTTACTAATCCATCGTTACCAGGGAATACATCAACAATTCGTCCCATAGGCCACGTGTTTCTGGGTACGTTATCGTCCGCAATAAGAACGAGATCATTTACTTGTACGTTTCTCTGTGGCTGGTTCCATTTCCCTCTTTTTTGCAATGACGGTAGGTATTCTTGTAACCATCGTTTCCAGTAGTGATTTGCAAGTAGTTGTGCTTGTCTCCATTTCTTTCGGCTGTATCTGTCATTCTCAGAAATAATCTCGGGTGGTAGGTTCATAGCAGGTCGAACATTCAGGAAATGGTTTGGTGTAAGGGGTTCATCATCATTTACGCTTACAGGATTCCGTGTCAACGGCCGTGAATTGGCGATGCGTTCAGCTTCCGTAAAAACAGTGTACAACACTTCCTCGTTGACTAGATCTTTACCGACTATAGCCTTTAAACTTCTTTTCACAGTTCGAACCAATCTTTCCCATACTCCCGACATATGTGAGGCTCCTGGTGGATGAAAAACCCAATTGCACCCTCTTATGGCTAATTCGCTGGTCAGCTTCGTTTTATCCAGCTGTTTTATGGCGTCTTGAATATCACGTTCAGCCCCGACGAAATTTGTCCCATTGTCAGAACGTATTTCTTTCACGTGCCCTCTTCTGTTCAAAAACCTGATAAGAACTAGGATGAAAGCATCAGTCTCCAATGACCGCGCTACGTCCAGATGAACTGCTCTGCTGTTCATACATGTAAAGATGACTCCCCAACGTTTTTCGGTTGTTTTTCCTCTTCCTCGTTTAACATAGAACGGGCCAAAATAGTCCACTCCTGTATAAGAAAATGCTGGCTCATACGGCGTCAGTCGTGCCTTTGGCAATTCTGCCATTTCTTGTTCTTGTCTTACGGCTGTTCGTTTTTTGCATTTAATGCATCCTTTGAGAACTTCCTTTATCGGTGCGCGTCCTTTTAGAATCCAACAATGTTCTCTCGATAGGGCTAAAACTTGTTCGTGCCCGCAATGACCGTTTCTTTCGTGCAGAAACCGGATAAATATTCTGGTCACGTGATGTTTTCTTGGCAATATCATTGGGTTCGCAGCGTCTCGGGATATTGTGGCGCTCTTGAAATTCTGCCTCCAACACGTAAAATTGCTTCTTCGTCAAGGGTCGGTTTTAGTCTGGCTAGACTGCTGGATTTGATCGTAAGACCTTTAACTAACTTTGCTATCTCTTCATTAAAGGTTTGCCTTTGAACGAGCTTGACTATTTTACGTCTTGCGTTTTCGAGGTCTTCTAGCGTAATTTTCTTCTCCACGTCTGGTGACTGCGGGTTTTTCTGCTTTTCATCGATCCATTGAATGAACTTCTGCAGCCACGCGATTTTTCGTAAACACTTGATCCATTTGGAAGTACTGTTAATAAGAACATCCAAAGATTTCATATGACTGACTTCGATGGCGTATATTTCTTTCTTTGTTTCGAGCGAGGTCTCAGGAACGTTCTGTAGCTTCGTCACCGGCCATTTTTCTTCTGGTTGCAGAAGGAATGCTGGTCCCGTCAACCACCGTTCGTTTTGTAGGAATTTCGGCATTTCTAGTCCCCGGCTTGCATCATCAGCAGGGTTTAGAGGCCCAGGGCAATATCTCCACTGGTCGGTCGTTGTAAGCTCATGTATTTCTGCAATTCGATTCGAGACGTAAGTTTGAAAGCGTCGCGTCTCATTGTTGATATAGTTGAGGGTGATCATTGAATCGGTCCAGAATAACACTCTTCTGATATCAAGCTCCAGCTCCGTTCTAATAGCATTATCCATACGTGCCGCCAAGACAGCCGCCTGGAGTTCAAGTCTCGGAATGGTAACTGTCCTTAATGGCGCATTTCTTGACTTTCCTGCAACGAATGAGCATTCTATCTTTCCATCTGGATAAGCGATGCGTAGATAAGATACGGATCCATATCCCACTTCTGAGGCGTCGCTGAAATTATGTAGCTCCAGCGAACTTCCTTCGTGCTGAGGCTTAGTAAAGTAACATCTTGGAATCGTTATTTTCCTCAGGAGATGAAGATCTTTCTTTCAACTTTGCCATCTTTGTAGAATCTCGCCTTCAAGTTGTTGATCCCAGGAGTACTTCTTTCTCCATAACTCTTGCATTATCTTCTTTGCCACCAACATTACTGGTGCAGCGAAATTCAATGGGTCGAAAATGGTGCAGATTGTCGACAAAACTCCTCTCATGGTATCAGGTTTCTTCAGCTCTACGACTTTAAATCCTAATTCATCGGATTCAAGGTTCCAGCGTATGCCAAGTGTTCTTTCGTTAGGCAGTTTATCTAGGCTAAGATCAAGATTTGGGTCGGCTCGTTTCTCGGCTGCAATCGACGACAACACTTCGCGATCGTTACTCATAAACTTGGTCAGGTTAAACCCTCCCATCTCACACAACTTGATCAATTCTTTCGCCTGATGGACAGCTTCTTCAGTGCTATTCAGAGATTTTAGGAGATCGTCAACGTAGAAATTATTTTTCACCGTCTTTGTAGTTTCTAGATCAAAGCCTCCCTCATTGTCTTCTGCAGTCTTCTTTAAGGCGGAATTTGCTGCACAAGGGGAGTCCGTCGCACCGAAGATATGAACAGTCATCACGTATTCTTCCGGCTGTTCTTCGGTGTCGTTTTGCCACCATAAAAATCTCAGTGAATCTTGGTCTTCTGGAGGAACTTTAACCTGGTGGAACATGCTTTCGATGTCTGCTGCCAAGCCTACGTTTTCTTGGCGAAATCTCATTAGGACACCAACAAGGCTGTTCGTACGATCTGGTCCTTGCAATAGGTTCTTGTTCAGCGAGTTGTTTTCAAATTCTGCAGCAGCATCAAATACTATTCTTACTTTTCCCGGCTTATTAGGATTTAGTACTGGGAAATGGGGTAGGTACCATTTTCTTGGTCCGGATGCAAGGACTTCGTCAGGTGAGAGGCGGCGTGCATATCCCTTCTTAAAATAGTCCTCCATTACAGAGCGATATTTTTGTTCTAGACTGGGCTCTTTCCGAAAACGTCGCTTCAGACTCTCTAACCGCTTCTCGGCTTGCTTTCTGTTGTCAGGCAAAACTGTGTCATCAGCTTTCCATAGGAGGCCTGTTTCATAATGACCATCTTTCATTGTGAACGTTTGATCTAATATCTTCTGTGCACGCTCATCTTCTTTCGACATACCTTCGGTCGAAAGGTGACGTTCTTCGTCCTTTCTGGGTCTAATGGCTCTTGTTCCGTAGCCTTCTATATTCCAAAAGTTCTCAATTTGGTCATGTAGCGTTTTATCACGGTCAGTAAAATTAACGCTGATGTCTGTTTTCGTTGAAACACCGTCTATAGTTCCTGTAATAACCCATCCCAGAGGGCCTCGTTGCCCTTGCAGTTGTCGTCCAGGTCTCTTCGATTTACGAATTTCAAGAATGTCGTGTGCTCGCTCTACGTCCTTACCAATTAATACCGAGACATTTGCAAGGTTAACGTCAGGTATGTCAAGGTCAGCCAAATGCGGATACAGATTTCTGTCGATATCCTTTGGTAAGCATCTTTCGGCGATGTTGAACTTCTTGGATACTAGGCCCTCTTGAACTTTGATTTTCTCACCATCTGAAGACGCATGTTGCAGATCAAACTCTACCACTTCGAATTCCTGACTTTCTTGTTGCAATAAAGTGTTAACTAAAATTGTCTCTTTCCTTCCACGAAGATTCAACTCTTTCGCCAATTCTGAACTTATCATAGTACCGCGAGAGGCGTTGTCTAGAAGTGCGTATGTTGTTACGGATACTCCTTGCGGAGAGAGCACTTTCACAGGAACTACGTGAAGTAACACAAATTTTGAAGTAGTATTTGTTATTGTCGCATATTGCTCCGTCTTCTTTTCTTGCGCCGATTGCTTGTCAGGTTCGACTTCCTTTTGGTCCTCCGGTAATTTCTTTCCATCTTTCATTTCTTTCTTATTTTCGTTCGACTTTGTATTATGTAGCAGCAAATGATGTTTTCTCTGACTACTACAAGGGCAAAATTCAACATACCGGCAGTTTTCTCTGAAGTGTCCAGCTTTCATGCAGACGTGACATAGTTTTTGCTTCTTGACGACATCCCTTCTTGCGTTTACTTCTTTCCTTCGGAATTCCGGGCAAAAGGCGAGCTCATGTGATCGTGAACAACATGGACAATTCGGCCAGTGAGGCTTCTTGCTCTTATTATCATTATCATTATCACCAGTTCCATCAATCTTTCCTTTCTTAAAATCGGTAGTGTATGCTAAAGTTTCCTTGTCTGTTTTGGGGTCTTCGTTTTTGGGGTCTTCGTTTTTCCGCCCGCGCCATCTCCCTGGCTTATATTTCCAGTCCGTGTTTTTCCCTGTGGTTGATCCAATGAACACAGGATCATTTTTGATCGCCGCTTGCCTTTTCACGAATTTAGCTAGGTCCTCGAGTCGTGGCTTTCTTCCCTTTTCTCTAATCGTGAACGATACGTCTCCCCATTTGTTAATCAGGTAGTTTGGTAGCCTCGAAGCGATCAAATTTAAATTCGATGTCGTGCTCGCTTCTTGTTCGTATTCGTCTTCAAGCCTTTTCACTGATGACGTAAGTTGTTCGGCAAAGTTACGCAATCCTTTGTAGTCACCGTTTGTCAACTTTGGACCAGATGTCAGGGACTCAATACAAGAGGCAGCAACTGTGGCAGGCTGACCATATCTATCTTGCAAAATCACTATAATATCCGGGTAAGAACAGCCAGCCACTCTTTTCACAGTTTCATACGCATCTCCAGATACAAATTTAGGTAGAAATTCGATTTTTTGACTGTCATTAAGAACTCCGTCTTCAAGATTGTCAATCAATCTTTTTCTAAATGTGGGAAAGTCAGACGGGTTACCATCAAATTTCACAGGTTGCATTGCTTGTAACATATTCACCTTTAACATCACTGCTTGAGCATCCGAAATCTGGTTTTTACTAATTTCCGGTATGATTCTTGCACTCGATCTATTTTTCCCACGCTCATTAAATGTGACATGTCCCTTTTGACCAGCTGTATTTGTTTCCACTTTATTTCTATTACACGTGTTTTCAAAATATTTCTTGGGTTGATTGTTGACACGCTCAGGCGATTCAAGATTGTCCAAGGCTTGATTATCAGCTGTTTGGCTTGAGCAAGACTTTACCCATAATTCAGTCTGTTCTCCTTTTATTAATTGTGTAATTGGAGGGGGTGGCAATCTGTCCGATCCATTTTCATCATTCGAGCTGGACATGTCATCGCTGTCATATTCTTGCATCAGTTCGGCCTTTCGTTCTGCGAGGGCAGCCTCTGCTTTCAGTTTTCTTACTTTTTCGCGCGTTTGAAATTCTATCTCTATCTTTTTCTTTTCCATCTCAGCTTCAAATATCGCGGCTTCCTCAGCTTGGGTAGCTGCCAATCTTTTCAATTCTGCGTCCATTTTGGCTTTTTCTTTTTTCGAACTCTTAGACGATTTCGAAACTTTGGACGAAATTGACTTTGAACCAATGCTCTGTCTTTGCGCCGTTGCTTGTTGTTGAAGCGCCATTGATTGACAATAACGTAGATATTCCTGGGCTTCGAAAACACAAGAAGCGTGATTTTTACTATTATATGAAAAGACTTCCTCAATTCGCGCGAACTCTTCTTCTGCTAGATTTTTCGATAAATATTTTCCATACGCGTTATTATAGCCTTGCCATGCCTTTTCAAGAGATTCTAAAATGTCAACGATTTCGTGCGGTCCACGCCCCTTTGTGACACAAGTACTTAATTGATTGACGAGTGCTGTAATACGCCCTTGATGACCGCCAAGGGTACGTTGTTGGCGGTATATTTCTTCGTTTTCAACCGATTCTCTGTCAGTAAATTGTGTTTTCTGTCTTGTACTACGTCGTACAGGACCTAATTCAGTTCCAGTTTCAGTGTTTTCGGGGGTTTCGCTATCGACAGTATTACTAGGTACAGTTTTATCCGTGACTTTGTCAATTTCACTAATACTTCCGTGTTGTTTACTCGCGAGATTTGTTTCAGAGACATTTTGTTCGTTCTCTTCGGGTCGGTTTTCATCAGTTTTATCATGAAACAACATTAAATTTTCTTCGTTTTCTTTACTAGATTCATCCATACCTTTGTTTCGAATTCAAAAGGCTAAATTGCTCGGTTCAAATAGAGTTCAGTATATCAGTTTCAAGCTTGTTTATATTTTAAACAGGCGTTCGTGTATTTATACCAAAACAATTCAATCCATTTGGTCAAAGATCGGCCAAGTCATTGAATGATGTAGTGTTCTTTCAGTATTCTTTCAGATATTTATTTCTTTAATATTCTTTCATAAATTTCAACTAATAATAACACGCCACAAGCTTAGATATCACCCCAGTGTCGCAATGTTGTTGATAATATATGTTCGATTCGAGGCGATTCACTAAAATACATATGTGAAATTATTCCTATCTCAGAGTACACCAAGCTTATATCACATGAATTTAAATACTTGTACTTACATGACTTTGCAGCGGTTAATATATATATCCTTCTGTATTTCTGTATTCTATACTCGTTCGTTCGCGTTCGTCCAATTCATAAACAACAAAAATGTCAATCACAGTTCTCAGCTAGCTAACGCCTATAGGTGTGGCCTATTTTCCTTATAACTAATAATTAAAGTTAATAATTAAATATGAAGTTTAGCGTGGTGATAACATCTGCAGTAAGGGCAAATCCTTGTATAGTCGATCGCGCAGGTTCTAACAACAAGCCACGTAAGTAGGAAAACTTGTCTACTTCACTTAACTGGGTATTCCCGTCTATGGCGCTTGAAAACCCGTCCCAGAATTCCTGCCATTCGTGAACCTTTCCTGAAAACTTAGGCACTTCGAGTGTAGGTAACCGTACTTGTTTAGTATTCGCTGTTACCGTCGCACTACTAGAATTCTGAGGAGCAGATGATGTACTGGGCAAGGACCCTTCGATATTCAAACATAATTTACTATTAATTCTTAAAATTAGTGTTTGTACCTCAGCCTTTATGTTCTCTGATTCTTCTATTTCCCCATCAATTTCTTCCTCGAGATCCTTGTCGCCACAAAGTATATTTAATATTGCATCGTCGAGGTGCATCTTTTTTTCTTCCAACACTAGTTTTGCTTCTGCAGTCTCTTCGTAGGACGCTATTAGTTCTTTAGTCATTCCAATGAGTTTCTTTACGTAGCTGCGATGCTCTCTGCGCACTTTTCGTTTCTTCACCAACTCAGTCATTTTGCGTTTCTTTCAATCCGGCTCGTCAATGACCAGGTTTTGCAAACTTTACCCACAGTCTACACCGTCAAGGAAGTTTGCACACGCTGGTTCCCAATTCCTACGATCAAGGGACTGTATCTATCGGTTATATATTTTCTTTATTATAATTGCGTTACAACATTTCAAAAATTCTCTAAACACATCAATTCAATCTCGATTCAATCTCAAACTTCTCACTTCGAACTCCGAACTCACGCACTCTTACATTTTACAACTCTATTTATAATATTAGCTAAGGTCTCTGAGCCAAACCATTGACGCGCGCATTCCTGAGGTTTCCGCGCTTGGCAGCCAAAAAGCGGGGTTTCCTGCGTTGGCTTCTTACGATAACCTAATCTTTGTCCATTCGTTCATATAAGTTTTGGCAAAAACAACTACATATTTTGCCCACAAACATCCTCATACTTTACAATCTAAATTATATTTCCTACATACAATTAACACAACTTTTACAACAACTAATGCACTATATTTCGTATTAAATAGTATATACTTTATTATAAAATACTCTACCACGCCTTTTATACTACCGGCCTTTGCCGCTCCATTTAGAGAATTTCTATTCGTCAATTTAAGGACATCTATATATGAAATGGGTAATATATACACAAGTAACTGTTAATTATTAATTTACTAATTCATCTTCTAAAATTGAGAAAGAGTTTGAAATTGGAATTTGAATGTCTGATTTATTTTCCTGAAACAATAATAATAATAATCAGTAATTTAGCTGCCGACTTATGTACGAGTTGTATTAAGGGCATATAGGAATTGTAGATACATTATTAATATGATATATATATATATATATATGTTGTGGTTTCCCACGTTTACGATTCCACTTGTGTAATGTTATGTAGCAGTTTTTGAGTTGTTTTCAGACAAGTGTATACCAAACCGGCAAGCAGAAAATTCTACTTGACCACGGCTGGGATTCGAACCCGAGACCTTCGCATTTCTAGAACGATGCTCTACCGTCTGAGCTACAAGGTCAAGCTGAGAACGACTTGTTAAGTTATGATGTCAGTTGCATTTCGGAGGTTAGTCCTTCAATGCGTAAAGCCAGCTATTAGTCTGGAAATGTATCCAAACATATCTTACCTTTTGTTGCATTATTGGAAGATGTACTTCCGTCGTCATCTGAGGAACTAGAAATTTCACTGTAAGAATTCCCTCTTTTCCTTTCTAGAGTAATAACAAATAACCATTTTCACGAATTAAGTTTGGCATGTAATGTTTCTGTTGTTGTTACAACAAACACTAATATAACAATTGGTTGAAAAAATTGTTAAATCTTACTATACAATGCTTGTTCCCTGTTTGCTTCTTCTCTTTGATTCTTGCATTCTGTATGTCTTCTTTATAAGTGGCAATGTCATCTAAGAGCTGACTAAGCTCTGAATAATCTTCCTCAGTGCCTGACCTAATAGGAGGAGAGATCAAAAGAAATTAGTGAATAAGTAATAAGTCTATTAATTTCTTATAAATTGTTGACAACAGCATGGATTTATTGGGGGGTGCACCCCCCTAGGCCTGGCCAGGGGGATGCTATTTTTCATGATAAAGCAAAAAATATTAGAGACAAAATGAGATAGAGTAATTTGAGTAACAACATAAGTGAACTGTGAACAACAATTACAATTCAAATACAGTAGTCAAGCAAGTTGATGGACGGGCGACACACATGACCAACACAACTCGGCACCAGAGCTGGCAGAGCACACACACCCTTATCAGATCATGCTGGATCCATCCCTAGGCCACAATGCAGTTTAATGGGTTCATATTCCTGTAAATGGTAGCAGGCAATGCCTATCCACCATTTATGGGCATGAGGTGGTAACACCAACCGATTACAATCCATAAAATGAGATCTAACGTGATATGCATCCCAGGAACCAGCAGGGCTGACAAGAGAAATTGCAGGTCCCAAAGCAAACATTTTTGCAAGTCCCATGCTATATCTTGGAGTAGGGCCCTCTACATGCATGAACTAAAAATGAGCAAAAAGGTCCCCCCCCCGCAAATTTGTGGAGGATATCAACGTGCAGAGAGGAAAGATTCTGAATCAGTTTTTAGGAGCCTCAAAATTGGGATAAAAATACCACTTTGCCAAGAAAACAGCTGCTATATTTACAAAATATAACCTCTTAAATTATCAAACTATATTTTCATAGAATGTGATATGCAGGCAACACAGGCATCTACAGGACAAGCCAAACATAAAAGTAAACATTAAAAGTTCAAACATTGCCTTTACCTTTTCAGAGCTTTAGCTTCATCATTCTTGTGCTTTGCTAGAAGTCGATCACTTCGTTCTCTACATCCTCTTCCTTTCAAATCTACAGGTATATCTGGGGACCATGTGCCGAACAAACCACTCAACCCTTCAGCTATCTTTTGCCAATCCGACGGCTTTTCAGGTCTACTTTTAATGACTTTGTTTGCCAGTGCAAGGTTGTGCCTCAAATCTGGCCATCGAAATGGCATGGTATTCTGACTGTTGAGTAGCTCAGCTGACAAGTTATTAAAATGCTACCTGAAACTAACGAGAAGAAAGATTAGACTCTTAATCAATTAAAGGTGAAGCTCTGTTTTTTCCAGAAATTTACACAGTCAACAACACACAAATGACGAAATATATAAGTTTGAACTGACTGTATACATTCCACCATTTTGTACCACTGCATGCGCCACGATTATAAAGCGATAAAAGAAAAGATTAAAACCTATTCATCCATATGAATCGAAACAATAATAAAACAAAAAGTAACATAATATTATTAAAATATTCTTAAGTCAGATTACAAAATATTTAAGGAAATAAATGCTGAAGTAAGTGATATAACGTGAAAACATACCTGCTGCTGTCACAAACGTTCAAAATATACGGGAAACACATAGTTTTGGGCGAGTCGTTACAATACAATAGGTCTTAGTGGGACATTAGGTTTATGTATCTTAGGTAAACCATAAAATTTTGGACAAACAGTAGCTGAAGTTCTCAAACAGTTATGAAGTGTTTGAGACAAAATACCTGCCTTTTTAAAACCAGATAGTTTGGAACATATTTTACATTCAATGTTAGCTGTAGGGTCTCTTTTAAGTTCTTTATAAGTTGAAGTGTTTAAAAGAGCCAAGATTTTATTATCATATTCTAGACAATCTAAAATAACCGTAGCGTTACCCTTATCTGCTCTTAAGTTTTTCAATGCATCCTTCTTATTCTTGGTTAAATTCGAAGCTGGTAGCGTTGCACGTTGTAGAACCTCAGTGAGTTGGATGCAGATGTTACTCGCTGCATCGTTCGTCATGTGGTATAACTTTGGTTCCAAACGTTGTACAAATTCTTCTTTAGGAAGAACACAGGGTACCACAGCGAAATTTAATCCAAGAGCCAAGACATCTTCTTCAACCGGCGTAAGTCTTCTAGCACTCATATTGATAACAGTGCGTTGTAATGGATGACTGGCCAAATCTTCTTGTCTGCGATGCATCCGATGAAAGGACGTCAATTTTGTGAACTGGCAATCTGAGTGGAACATGCTTTGTTGAAAGTATTCATAGAAGATGCAGAGATCATTGTTTTAGCCGTTGCATAGTGTTCTTCATTTAAAGTCATCCACAGTTCTTCATTCAAAGATGAAATATGTTCATCCACTCTGCATAACTGTCTACGAGTCCAAGCAATTTTTAAATGGATTTAAAAGAATATCACGGCAAGGTTTTTCCCATTGAACAGTCGAGATACTTGTTGGTCTTTCAGGAGATATAGATTCTTCAAATTGTCCCACTTCACCTTGAAAGATAGCAACTTCGATCTTATACCATCTTCACGTTCACAGTCGACAAGTCCTGTAAAAATATGTTCATTTTCGGTTTTCAATATATCATGTCAATCATAACAATTCATCACAGAAATTGAGTTTAATTGAGAAGTCTATGTTTAATCAATATCTACCAGGGCGTTTGGTAGTAGCTATACAATATTTGCATTGGTGTTAAATGCAGTGATACAACACAGTCTAATATTTGGCCACGAAGTCAACATGGTGGCCCAACTGAGTTCAGGTGCACCAACAACTTCAGATGAACGGTTGTTCGTCCTGTTGCAGTTGTTGTTTGCATTGCTCCAGCAGAATGACCAAAGAATCTATTTTTTCTGAGCTGAATGGCTATGCCTGAGATGCTTTACCTGTGCTCGATTCCTTGGGAGTTTGTGTCATTGCCTTTCTTTTCAAAGATTTCACGGTACTTTGTTTTCTTGCATAAACAGAGGAATGGCTTTTCATAGAATTTTCGTGAACAGATGGGAAAACTTGGTGTTTTTCTTCTTTAAACAAATACTGTACGAACATCAGATCAGGATACTCTATAAAAGAAATAAGAGGGTGGGAAGGGGGAGGGGGGGGGGGTTGGATCATGTTTCACAACGAAAAAAAAATTCACAATTCAGAAAAGACCATTTCACAAAAAAAACCATTTCACAAAAAACAATTTCACGGAAAACTAGATTAAAAATAATATTATAATAATAAGTTTATTAAGAGTATGTTTAATGCATGGTACAGTATCTACGCTACACATATCAAACATACTATCACGAACATTTGAGTCAACTTGTGTCCAGTGCCCCGCATGCAGTGAATGACATGCAATATGACACTTAATATATGTAAACAAGATGGCGCAAAGACCTAAGCGAACTTTGTGTCAGCCGATACATTTTGCCGAAGAGTACAGTGACTACACTCCTAGGCCTTCGTCCAAATGGATAATAATCTTTACGAGATTGAAGTACAGGGAGTAGATCGCGATAGAAACTTGGTGCACATTCACTACAAGGGATACAGCAAGAAATATGACGAGTGGAGACCTTACGGTGACAGACTTACGAGCAAGCATATTTCCCTTTTATAAGACAAGAGATTATGCCAGCACTGTCCGAGGAGTCACTGAATGAACCAGCGGAGTTGTTTAAGAATTTACTTTACAGGGAAATAAAGCGAAAGTTGTATTCTTTTAGACGAGACGACCCAATTGTTCGAATTGAGGTTGATGCGTCACCAGTTGTATTTACTGTGGTACTTGGCGGCTTAGTAGAACATGTTATGGAGAGAGGCAGGTCGGTTTACAACATGCATTGAACAAAGTTCTTGACGATGCTCTGGGATTGAGGTGGGATGAGCGGATATACAACCCAAATGGAGATTTTGACTATGTCATTGAACAAACTGTTGAGTATTGGCTCAGCAAATATGTCAAGTCAGAGATTGAAGGCTCATACCACGTCATATTTATGTTTGTAAGAGGGGACAGAAACAGGCTTCAATATGAACAAAGACATTAACATTTATATTTTATTTAGGATCAGTATTTATTATTTAATAAACAATTGGGTGCAAAAACAATTTTATGTTAAAAAAATATGTACATATGTTAGATCAAAATATTCTCTTTCAATACTGATTATTATACTATATTAAAAATTGAGACCTGGGTTTTCAACATTATACTCCCTTTTGTCCTTTTTAGCAATCAACATTTAAATATATCCTGTACCATGTTTGAAATTAAGCCATAAAACAATTAGGCTGATCTTTCCCAGCAATGTTAGTGAGATGTGCACAACATGTTTTATACTTACACTTACTACATTCAGCAGTGCATGTCTTAATTGTATAATTGTATATTGAAGGTCAAACATCTAAAAAGTTGCAAATCTTCCGACTGGTGGAGAGAAGTCAAGAAATTGAGTGGAATGAACTCGGCTTTCAACTCTAAAAATGAGGTGTATAAGTCGTTAGAAAATCTAAATGAGACAGCTACTAGTACCAAACATCTTGCCAACATTATCAATGGAATCTTTCTTTCTCCTATGAATAACTTCTCCCCTTTAGCCAGTGACTTTTTCGCTTGTACCAATTTCGGCAGCGATGAACCTGGTTTTACGGTTACGGAGCAGGAGGTCTTTATGAAATTGTCAAAAATGAATCCAGCCAAGGCCAGTGGTCCAGATGGGATACCCAGCTGGGTTCTAAAGGAAAATGCTGATCTACTGGCCGATCCTGTAAAAGAGATTTTGAATCTTTCGTATAGAAATGGCTGTCTTCCGCAGTCGTGGAAAGAAGCGGATATTGTTCCTCTTCCAAAGCAGAAACCGGTAAAAGACGTGAATAAGCACCTACGTCCCATTTCATTAACATCTGTTGTTTCAAAGGTGGCGGAGGATTTCGTTGTCGAAAATTTTGTTAAACCTGCTGTCCTTAGTAAGATTGACACAAATCAATTTGGAACGATTCCCAAATCATCAACGACTCATGCGCTAATAAGCATGATACATAAGTGGAAAAAAACAAACGGACGGAAACGGTTCTATGGTGCGGGTTGTCCTTTTTGATTCAAAAAAGCCTTTGACTTAATCGATCATGGTATTCTCGTAGACAAGCTTACTACCTTTGAAATACCAAAGCGAATAATTGGGTGGATCGTTAATTTTCTCAAAGACCGTAAACAGCTCGTCAAGTTAAGCCAAGATTGTCACTCCGAATGGGGTTTGGTTCCGGCAGGCGTCCTTCAAGGGACTAAATTGGGTCCTTGGCTTTTTGCTATAATGATAATTGACCTAAAAGTAGCGGATATAGATTTATGGAAGTATGTGGACGATACTACAATCTCCGAGATTGTCCTTAAACATGAAACCAGCAGCATCCAATCTCAGGTAGACGAGTTTATAAGGAAATCAACTGCAAATAAATTTCAGTTAAACGAAGAGAAATGCAAAGAGCTTCAAATTACCTTTGCAAGACCCGGCGTACGTTTACACCCGTGTATGTTAATAATAAACCAATCGAAGTTGTCCCTTCTGCAAAGATATTGGGCATGCGAATTACGAACGACCTTAAATGGAATACCCACATCTCAGAGATTATAAAGAAAGTTTCAACAAGACTCTTCTTTCTTTGTCAACTAAAAAGAACAAAAATCTGTAGAAAGGACTTGCTAACATTTTACCTGACCTGTGTGCGTCCTGTGATGGAATATGCTTGTCCCGTTTTCCACGACTCCTTACCCAATTACCTATGCGAAGATCTGGAGAAGTTACAGAAGCGAGCCCTTCATATAATCTTCCCAACGTTACCTTATGCAGAAGCTTTGGTAGAAGCGGGAGTTGACTCATTATTTAATAGAAGACAAATCCTAACTACTAAACTATTTAATGATATTGCAAATGACGAAAGTTATAAGCTTTACCAATTACTACCAAGTAAGAACTTTTCAAATTATAATATAAGGAAAGAGAACATTTTTAACGTTTCTATTGGTAGGACGAATAGACTTAAAAATAGTTTTATACAGCATAATTCTACAATGTATTTTAGATAAAGTAAATATTTATATAAGGAAAGAGAACATTTTCAACGTTTCTATTAGTAGGACGAATAGATTTAAAATAGTTTTATACAACATAATTCTACAATGTATGTTAGATAAAGTAAATATTTATTGTAAAGTTACAAGCGTAATTCAACCCGTGGGTTGTAATGTTTTTAATTAATTAAACTATCTATCTATCTATCTATCTATCTAAAATTACAGTTCGAGCAGGTATAAGTTCTTTTCACCCTAGCACACCCAGCTGCCTCTTGGAACTGTACTCGGTTTCTTTTAAGGAAAAGTTGGCAGAAACACCTATGATTTGTTGATCTGAAGTTCTTGGATGTTATGTCATTATATTTTTCCATGCCTTGTTGTGTGAGGTATTCTATGTTGCCATACAGGGCAAGAAACTCAGGAACATGTGAACAGAGGGCATGCATGTACAGTGTGACATCCTTTGTTTGGTAGACAACAAGAAATTTTGTCAGCCAGCTTTTGACCTCAGTCTTAAAACTGTTTGCCTCGTCAAACGTAAAGTCTTGTTTAAGATCATTTGCGATGTCGCGAAAGTCATTCCAAATTTGTTGAACAATTTCGTTATCAGGTGAATTTGGCAAAAGTGAAGAAATTTGAATATTGCTTAAAGAGTTTTACTTTCTTGGGCCCAATTAAATCTCGATAGTCCAATTGCTTGGATTCTTTGCTCACATAAAAGTGAAATGGTATTCCTAGACTTTGGAGATAACTTTCATACCCAGCCATATACTTGTATTTATTCCTTGCAACGTTGTCTGTAAATGTCTTCTTTTTGTCAATTGCATCACAAACTCTCAATTTTCAAATAAGTAACTTTATAAGATTATTGCATATCCACAGGTAAAGGTGGAGTGTGTCAATAATCACATGACTGAGGGGTATAAATGGAAATAAGGGTGCGTGGTTGCAATTATATTTCTGTGATTTCGAATTGTCCCTTATTTCTTTCAATGTTGTGGCTCCAAACTTTGGATCCAGGATAGACCAGACTTTATTTGTGTTATACCTCTGCAATTTTGGGCACTTGCACCAAATGCAAGCATAGTCAGCATTAGCAGCCCCAATCCCACAAACAGAAGCCAAAAACTTCCAATCTCTACCAAGGAAATATTCAATTTCATAAATGTTAAAGTAAATCATCTACTTTTATCATTTTGCTCTCTGCCATTTCTTTAATTAAATCCAACAAACCAACTGACAAAGCATCATAGCTTTTCTTTTAATACTGCATGTCTCCAGGTTTCAGTGTGCCAGAGCCGCTTAGTCGCCTAATTTGTTCTGAAAAACTTTTTCTAAAACTAGTTTGTATTATTTCTGTGTCTCCGGGGGTAGGCTTTAAGTCCCATTTACTGTTTAATTTGTTCATGTGCTTAATGAGCTTATTCAAACAAAGGGGATCTTCAGAGTTCATGGCTAACTCATGCTACGCCTCATTTGAAATGTTAAACCACCGGTCTTTAAGGTAGAGCCACATATTCAAATTATTGACTTCAACTTCCATTTCTTTCTCTTCTTCATTCTCATCACCCACTGGATCTTCAGTATTAAAGGTAAAACTTTCAACTTCCCCAGTGTCCACATTGCATAACTCAACCCTTGAAGGAACAAATTGGTAATGGCTGACGAAGGACAAGGCAGTTTCACATTGGTCTTTTAATTGTTTCCTTATTCACCTTTGATGTTGCTTCGAGTACTTGATGAAGCTTTTCTTTGATGGACCTCTCACCTTCTTATTCGCTGTCAACCGTTTTCAGTTGCAAGTTCATCACGATATATTGTGATACTATAGGATGAGTTCCTCCAGGTATTTAAAAGTCTAAACTGCCGGTTTCCCACCTTTCACACGTTTCCAAGCAGCGCATAGACTAGAAATCTTTTTCGAAAATGCTTTAAGCAACCAAGTGCGAAGTGTAACACCACGTATGCCTGATTCCAGAAGAATATGATTGACAACAATGGCCAACCACAAATCATGACTTTGATCCTCTTGTCGTTTGTACTCATGCCATAGTGTAAATCAAGTAACTATACGGTATTAATCAGAAAATGTATATTTAATACTAAGAAGCATTTCCCAAGCATAAACTTCAATTATGAGGCAGAATACTAAAAAGTACATTTTACTATATCGACACCTTACTAACATTATTGCCTAAGTCAACATTTAGTTATTTTGAGATAACACAAGAAATAATTATAAAATTTTTTAAAACCTGTATTCTTTAATAATTTTTTGTACAACTCTTATCAAAATCAACACAAATAAAACACCTAACTTAGCAAGTGCTAAATTTTGTTACAAACAGGTCAAAAATGACATAGGCAGATATATTGTTTAACAAGTGTGAGATAGGCAGTTTTTGGTATCTTCACGAAGGTAACATGAAATGTTAAATGCTCTGAAGCACAAGAGTTCTTTTCCTTATTCACTATCGTGAGGAAGCGCGTCATAAAATCTATGTGCCCATTGAGGTAATACAGGTTTCATTGACTGGAGGTCGTTAAACTTTCTCGACTTGTCAACCTTTTTCAGTTGCAAGTTCATCATGATATATTGTGACACTAGAGGATGAGTTCCTCCAGGTACTTAAAAGTCTAACTGCCGGTTTCCCACCTTTCACATGTTTCCAAGCAGCGCATAGACTAGAAGTCTTTTTCGAAAATGCTTTAAGCAACCAAGTGCGAAGTGTAACACCATGTATGCCTGATTCCAGAAGAATACGATTGACAACAATGGCCAACCATGAATCATGACTTTGATCCTCTTGTCGTTTGTACTCATGCCATAGTGTAAATCAATAACTATACGGTATTAATCAGAAAATGTATATTTAATACTAAGAAGCATTTCCCAAGCATAAACTTCAATTATGAGGCAGAATACTAAAAAGTACATTTTACTATAATGCAAAATCATTACAATTGTTCAACAATTACTTGCTTATCTGGTGTACAATGTAAGGTAGATTAGTCTGAGCAGAAGTCCTTTCACCATCTCCTGCAGCCGAGACCAAGTGAATTATTAACGAGCTTGTAAACACAAGCAAAACCCACATCTTTGCACTCATTTTGCCCTTCCTAAATCACCATGAATAAACATGAATTTGCTATCAAAATGCGCCAAGATTTGGCAGTAACTGGAGTTAAAGACCTGCGTAGAAGGCCTACTGCCAGTTTTCTTCAACAGACACCGCATGTGAGGCGAATTTCCTATGTAAATTCTAACAAATAGCCCATAATCAAACGAAAAGTGCCCTTCGAATTAAGTATTATTTTCCCATAAAAGTACATTCAAAAGACGTCCAAAGGCTTATTCTTTCCTATACCATAGGTAACTGAAAACAAATATAATTGTAGAGCAAACGTAAGTGAAAAACATCAAATTTTGAGGTGATTTGTATAGGCAAAGGTTGGAAATATGACACACACAATACGATACGACTTTTTCTTAACACAAAGTTTGATATGAAGTTCTTACTTCTCTACCTGGCAGTTAAAACCTACATCATAACTTAACAAGTTTGAGTGAAAGTATGTCCGACGACCTCTGAAAGGCCTCCGAAGTTTTTACTACTATGGAATCCCAGACTAAGCCTCTATCAGGACTCCCCTTCTTATTGAGAAAGTGATCGCTAATCATCATTTCTCTCATCAACAACAAGTTGTGGTCTTCTGTCCACTCCATTGGTTTTGGTTTTGTATTTGTAATCTTGCCATTTGTTGCCATTTTGGGCCGATTTTGGACATTCTACACTGTTAAAAAAATCTCTGTTATTTTACAGTAAAAAGTACTGGCAGCTTGGACACCAGAACAAATACTGTAAAATTACAGACTGTATTTTAACAGAAAACTGTAATTTTACAGGAATATTATGTTAATGTGTAACCAGGAAAGTACCGTTAATATACAGTAGAATGTAGTGCTAATATACAGTACATTGTACTGCCAAATCACAGTACAATAAACTGCTAATATACAGTACATTGAACTGCTAAATTACAGTACAATGAGCTGCTAATATACAATGAACTGCTAATATTCAGTACATGGTAATGCTAAAACACAGTAAAAGTACTGGCAGCTTGGACGCCAGAACAAATACTGTAAAATTGCAGAGACTGTATTTTAACAGAAAACTGTAATTTTACAGGAATATTTTGTTAATGTGTAACCGGGAAAGTACTGTTAATATTCAGTAGAACGTAGTGCTGATATACAGTACATTGTACTGCCAAATCACAGTACAATAAACTGCTAATATACAGTACATTGAACTGCTAAATTACAGTACAATGAGCTGCTAATATACAATGAACTGCTAATATTCAGTACATGGTAATGCTAAAACACAGTAAAAGTACTGGCAGCTTGGACGCCAGAACAAATACTGTAAAATTGCAGAGACTGTATTTTAACAGAAAACTGTAATTTTACAGGAATATTTTGTTAATGTGTAACCGGGAAAGTACTGTTAATATTCAGTAGAACGTAGTGCTGATATACAGTACATTGTACTGCCAAATCACAGTACAATAAACTGCTAATATACAGTACATTGAACTGCTAAATTACAGTACAATGAGCTGCTAATATACAATGAACTGCTAATATTCAGTACATGGTAATGCTAAAACACAGTAAAAGTACTGGCAGCTTGGACGCCAGAACAAATACTGTAAAATTGCAGAGACTGTATTTTAACAGAAAACTGTAATTTTACAGGAATATTTTGTTAATGTGTAACCGGGAAAGTACTGTTAATATTCAGTAGAACGTAGTGCTGATATACAGTACATTGTACTGCCAAATCACAGTACAATAAACTGCTAATATACAGTACATTGAACTGCTAAATTACAGTACAATGAGCTGCTAATATACAGTATATTGTACTGCCAAATCACCGTACAATGAACTGCTAATATTCAGTACATCGTAATGCTAAAACACAGTAAAAGTACTGGCAGCTTGGATGCCAGAATAAATACTGTAAAATTACAGAGACTGTATTTCAACAGAAATCTGTAATTTTACAGTAATATGTTAATATAGGTCCTGTTCACACTAGTTGTTTAGATCGATCTGAGATCGGTCTGAAGTAAATCGAGCTAAGTGTGAACCGTCATAAAAATTTGAGATCGATCTCAGTCAGCCCGCTTGAAAAGGTGGTGTGAGATCGATCTCTGATCGATCTGGTTTATGTGTGAACACAAAAGAATGCAAGACATCGATCTAGCATAGTTTAACTCCCATGCTCTTCCCGCCAATCGCGCAGCCTTTGAAGGAATTTTTTATCAGTACAAAAAAACAGAAAAAAGCCGAAGAAAGCAGTATTTTTTGTTATTAAAATGGCCCAAAAACGTGAACTATGGTCGGAAAAAGAGTGTTTAGCACTTCTTTCAGCATATGGGATGGAAGAAATTTTAAAAAAAGCTAGAAGGTACGCACAAAAATGCCGATATTTATCGAAAAATCAGCGATACTATGAAAAAAAAGGCATACACCGTGATTGGATGCAGTGCATGACTAAATTTAAACACATGAAGTTGGAATATAAGAAGTTTAAAGACAACCTGTTGCGTTCTGGAGGTGGGAGAGGCAAAGAACCCAAATTTTTTCAGATAATGGATGGTTTTTTGGGTGATCGACCAGAAGCAGAAGGACTGAAAAACAGTATTGATACATCTGGTGATGCTGCATGCTCAGATCTGCTGGTGCTGAAATTTCAGAAACTGCAAGTGTTGATGGACTTGGTAAGTTATTTTGGCAGACCATTAGAAAAGTGATGGGGGGGGGGGAGGGAATTTTTCAGCTTCCAGGAATATTTTTTCTGGCCGTCTCCTTGTGCTGAATTTTTTTCTCGGAATGTTAAAGGTATTTTCCTTTGCTTTCCCTCTTTGCACGAATTTTTCCCTTTCGTTTTCCTTTGCGCGATCCCCCCCAACATCAATTTTCTAATCAGTCCGCCCCTAACAAACATAATTGTACATGCAAGGTCAGGGAGGTGGGTCCGGGATTGATACACCGAGGGAGCTGGCTGGAAATGTTTTTTGATTCTTGTGGCTAGAGGTGAAATATTTGTTTCATTTTTTCTAGGTGACGAACTTATTGAAAAGTATGGCGAGGGAAGAATTATTGAGAAAAAATGTCCTCAGTGCAATGAGATGGTTGAAGTGATGACAGCTGGTGCTCGTATTGGAAATAGCACAGCAGTATACACTGATGATGATAAACTTGTGTGTCCATATTGCGATTACATAGAACCAGGTAAGTAATAAGACATTGTGTGTGTACCATATTTTTTGTATTATTATTAAGCTGCGGTAACAAACATAAGATATGTTGTTATGTAGATATTAATGATAAAAATGATGAAGCAAATGAGAAATCTGAAGCTTCCCATAGTGAAAAGGCTATCAAATCTGCCAGCAAGAAAAGTAAACCAATTATGGGAAAAGGAAAGCCTTCTAAGATGCAAGTGGCATTTGAAAACGCGATGAAGGAACACAACACATATCTAAAAGAGTCTGACAAAATGTTTTTGTCAGAAATGAAAGAAGAAGGAGCAAAAGAACGAGAGTTGCGAAAGGAAGAGCTTGCCGCATACAAAGATTCAATGGCACTTCTTGCAAATGCAATTGCAGGGAGGTCACAGCCTGTTCAACAACCATATTATAATGTTCACCATGATATTGACAGTCAACAAACATTTTACAAATTTTAATTTTATTGTTAACAAATATTAGCACAGTAACTGTTATCCATGTGCTATATATATACTAAACTTATATGAAGGCTATAACTTGTGTGCTCCACATAGTTACAAATTAAACATAGTTTGTAAACTTATTGTGTTTTAAAAAATTCAGTTAAAGAATTTCTTATCTCTTCTGCACTTGTGTCTATATTCTGTAAAGCAAAATCTGAAACATCCTCATCAGGAATATCCTCAAAGTAATCTGCAGTAAGCTTGTCTGCCCTGATCTCACAAATATTGTGCAAAACACAACATGTTGCAACTTTCGTTGGTAAGTATTTTAAACTTGTATAATTCTTGTTTCAAGAGGCATCTGAATCTGTTTTTTAAACGGCCAAATGCGCACTCCACAACTTGCCTTGCTCGGCTTAGGCGATAATTAAATTTCTTTTGTACAGGACTGAGATTGCCATCATTAGGATGCCTCTTCATCAGCCATGGCAAGAGTGGATAAGCTGGATCACCAACCAGCATGACTGGAACATTGCACTCGCAAATCTGTTTTGTTAACTATGGCAAAGACAGATTGTAAATTTTTAAATTTTTAAAATTTTTTTGTAAATTTAAAATATTTATGATAAACTCACATCTGGGAAAAGTAATCCTGCTTCAGCTTTCCCAAATACTCCTGAGTTTGATAGTACTCTGGCATCATGAACTCGACCTGGCCACTTTATGTAAATGTCAGTAAATCTTCAAAAGATTCATAAAAAGAAATATTTTTTTAAATATTTTGATAGCAGGGTTTGCATGCATTAGTACGACATAAAACTAAGTGCAACATCCAACTTATCAAAGTGATTAGTTTGAAACATATGTCTTAGGGACCGTTCATTATTTATACCCTAGGATGGGGTGGGAGATTCTTATGTCATACACAAGCATCTTGTGGCCCTCCCCCCTTTGATGATCTCAATGTTGAAGACCCCCCCTATAAAATACTGGAAAGTTTATAACCCCCCCCCCCCGTTTCTATGAATAGTTTAATACTATAAGGAATACAGTATAAGTCAAGAACAAGAACTATTGTCCAAAAACCATGACCAGCCGACAATTTAAAAAAATAAAGTAAAAAGCAAATTCCGAAAATACAGGACATCTTGAGAATTCAATATATAATTCAAAACAAGACGCAGTTTGAGACTGTAAATTTTCGACTTTATTTCAAAGTCATCTTCAGACAGAAATGAAGATGAAGAAGATGACTTTGAAATAAAGTCGAAAATTTACAGTCTCAAACTGCGTCTTGTTTTGAATTATATATTGAATTCTCAAGATGTCCTGTATTTTCGGAATTTGATTTTTACTTTAAGAACTATTGTTTCCATTGCATATTTTTCCTTTAAAATTATGTGAACCTCGCCGTATTGGACATTGTAGTTTACATTAGAGATATTATCAGGGTGTGTTAATTAAACTATATGAAGTATAACAAACTATTGATGCACTTGTTACAATGTGTAACACACAACTTAAACTGGCATTTATAAGTTTGTTTAAATGTCATTTGAACACACATTTTTTAGTTAATAGTTAATTCAAAGTAAGTTTAACCCTTTAAGTGTCAATGTACCCAGATGCGCCCTACTTTATTATTTCACTCTGTCAAACGCCATATTATTTTACTCTGTCTAACACCAGGCGATTTCACTCATCAGGGGGGGGAGAGTGCTGCCATGCAACTCAATGGGTTGACTATCTGCTTAAATGTACCATGTTAACGCTTCAAGTAGCAATGCGCCCACTTTATTATTTTACCCTGTCTAACACCAGGGGCCGGTTGTATCAAAGGCGTTTAACTCGCTAACCACCGTTTAACTCGCTATCCGCCGGATAAAATTTAAACGCTCGAGAAATCGCGTTGTATCAAGCCCGTTTAGGGCTATCCACCGGTTAAATTTTGCCTATCCACCGTGTAAACTTATACGGTCTCTTGAGACCGTTTAAATCGCTATACGGCGGATAAACTCGGAGTTTGAAGATAAAACAATGATTATTTCGGATGAAAAAGCATGGGATAGTTATAAAAATGCACAATCATGTGGAGGAGTTATCTTTTTAAATCCAATAAACATGAAAAACTCACTTTTAACTGGCTTGGTCTTGAGGTACACTGAGGTCACTTGCTCACTTGTAATTCCGTGGCTTTGCTATATTTACGCACACCAGTGTCATGTTTAGATGTTAAGTATATATACTCTGGCTTTTTCTCCTTCTTTTCTTCTATTATATAGTTTGAAAACAAGCAGTAAGACTCCCAATTTTAGCTATTGTAAAACAAACAATGACTTTGGAAAGCCAACAAGTATACAAAATAGACAACAAGACGCCGAAAGTCGAAAAAAATTGTTCGCTCGCGTTAATCGCTTTGATCAGCCAATCAAAACTTGGGACAAAATGTTCTTAAAATTGTTTTGAACAAAAGTGCAAGGTCGAGGAACAAATTTCAAACAGTATAAAACTGGATCAACTGACAAAAGCCAAATACAACTCACAGTTTTTGCTATTGCCTTCGACTCTTCGCATAAAGAAGCCAAAAATCTTTAAAGAAATATCCGTAAGTGAATTTAAGTGAATGAGAAACTCAGCACAATGTGAAAATGAAAATTTGATATAGATTTGCAGCAACGAATGGACGAGCAAACTCCAAATAAAAACAACAACAAACTTTATTGCAAAAGCTTAGTGGAATTCACAAGTTAGATAAAGCTTCAAAAGTTTACAAAGGCCTAGCAACAGCTGACGTAGAGGTAGGAAATTTCAAGAAAATCCGGTTTTCTCCGGTTAAATTAAAGGTTATCCTACGGATAGTTAAACGCGGTACTAAACGGGCTTCGTACAACGCAATTTTATCGGCCGTTTAACTATCCGCTGGATAAGAAATTTATACGCTGGATAGCGGCTAAACACCGTTTAAGTTAAACGCCTTTGATACAACCGGCCCCAGATATATATATATATATATATATATATATATATATCCAGGGTCACAAGGCCTGGACACTCTTTTAGAGTGAGCTCGCGAGTGGAAGGAATACTATCGCGTAAGTTAATCATCGATATATACATTTTGCGAAACAAACGCGTAATAATACCTAATCTTTATAATTATATGCTCGTTTAGGTGTCTGAAGGGGCTGGGTGGGCGTACATCCATTCTTGAGCACTCTCGTCATTTCGCTATATACTGAGCATTGCGCAGCAAACTCAGATGCGACAAAAGAGAAACAAACTCTTTCAAATATCAAAATCTATATATTGCTCGCGTACGTATAAACAGCTTTATTGTCTGTTGTACGCTTGAGCACTCTCCATCACAATGACAACATGAATAAACATGCTAAATTATGTATATCACCTGTCGATGACCCTGAACTTTGTACATCACGCGTTGACATGCGCAGTTATTCGATCCTTAGCTATATAGACTTTGTGTATGTGTATTCTTTCCTTTTAAGTGCCCATCCAGGGTCACAAGGCCTGGACACTCTTTTAGAGTGAGCTCGCGAGTGGAAGGAGCTCGCGAGCTTGCGAAACAAACGCGTAATAATACCTAATCTTTATAGATATAGATATAGATATAGATATAGATATAGATATAGATATAGATATAGATATAGATAGATATATATAGATATATATAGATATATATAGATATATATATATAGATATATATATATATATATATATATATATAGATATATAGATAGATAGATAGATAGATAGATAGATAGATAGATAGATAGATAGATAGATAGATAGATAGATAGATAGACAGACAGACAGACAGATAGACAGACAGACAGACAGACAGACAGACAGACAGACAGACAGACAGACAGACAGACAGACAGACAGACAGACAGACAGACAGACAGACAGACAGACAGACAGACAGACAGACAGACAGACAGACAGACAGACAGACAGACAGATAGATAGATAGATAGATAGATAGATAGATAGATAGATAGACAGATAGACAGATAGACAGATAGATAGATAGATAGACAGAT
>CACRXK020006127.1:0-26026 GCA_902702795.2 Paramuricea clavata | reverse complement strand
CTCTGAGTGTATATCCACACCGGGCAGGCTTGAAAAATATGCCTGGCCATGGTGGGATTCGAACCTATGACCTTTGGCAAAGGCATTGGGAGAGCATTGGGCTAGTATTCCTTGGCAGATCATTGGGCTAGTATTCCAAAGGTCGTAGGTTCCAATCCCACCATGGCCAGGCATATTTTTCAACCCTGCCCGGTGTGGATATACACTCAGAGTAACATCACACAAGCAATTTAGAAATACTTCTTCAGAAATCTTGTCTGGATGAATGAAAGTTTTCTTCAAAGCTTCGAAGTAAACAGGCATGCAGAAACACACAAACAAAAACACTAGGTTAAATTTTAACCAAGGATTAGCCTTAGCTTAGAACAACCGACCCCTGGTCAACCTACAAATATTAAGGCGCTATATTTAAAGCTTGGTGAAACCAAATAGACGACTATATAGACCCAATACAGAAGTAAACATTTCATTTTACAGTCGACAATCAAATGTTGTACCCGTAAACAGTAGCAAAATACTGATAACAGTTTTAAACAGAGTTTTTACTAATATTTCACGACTACATAGCGGATAAATGCAATTTATATTTTATTAACCGCCATGTGTTCGAGATCATATTACTATTTCACTAACAAAAATTTACATACATACAAATTTGCATGCACAAATTTATATTCCCTGACCCCAGCGTATAAAATGCAAATTTAATATAAGTCGATTAAAATTCTTACCTAACAGGAACATTAGGCCCAGATCTTTCAGTTTGGCTCTTGGAGAACTGCAGTTTTGAAAATTCGCACGTTGGCAGCACGATGTCGCCAGTAGATTTTATATGGCGCAACCTTTCTTCAGTGATAAATTCATCATATTGTTGCCTCAAGAGCGATAATTCCCCTGAAATATGTTCGCTTAGGTTTGCTTGTTGAAAGATTTCGACGAGCTTGCTAAGAACATAGACTTTTTTTAAAAGCTTCCATCCTGATAGCATCCATGTAGCTTGTGATGTATTATTCTTTATCTCGTCAAGTCGACAAGTATCGAACTTTATTGTTGATCATTTGTATTGCGCAATCAAAACAGAGCCACCGTGGCAGACCGTGGCGCACATGACCACAACTTGCCCTGTGATTGGTTTGCAACGCTGCACCGTGGCAGAAAGTTACTATATTTAGTAACAATTGCGCAATTTTTTGCACGCTGACCGTGGCATTTTGTGGCTGTGATCGCAGCTTCGAATTTCCGACTGTTTTCCGAACATATTCGGCACAATTTGGCACGCTTTCGGCGGTTTTTATAGTTCAGTGTTTAACTGGATAATTATACTATTGAACAAGGAATATATTTCGGAAGTTTTTCCTGCTTTTAGCACATATTACTGTAATATGAGAACAATTACGAAAGATATTATTCAAATTGTTTGCTATAGGACCTATATTTGCTCAATTTTGCTGTATTTCAAATAACTAATATATACTTCCTAAAAATGCATAATGCAGTCTAATGTAGTATCCAACAAAGGTGAACCCCGGAAAATCCTAGGTGGGAAAAATCTGACCGTGGCTCGAGCCACTTTTGCCACGGTCTGGATCCGCGCCTGCGATCCATCAGGACTAGCAGCACCAGTAACCCTATCCGGCAAATTCATATATCGAGACGTGTGCCTCTCGCGGACTTTGGGATGAAGAACTGCCGGAAGCCATCATGAAGCGGTGGAAATTATGGAATGCAAATCTTCCAGTGCAAATTGAAGTACCCAGAAGTCTGACAATGCATCAAGACAAGATTTGTTCGATAGATCTGCACGCCTTCGGTGATACCAGTGGCCAAGGGACAGCTGCGGCATTTTACGTGGTGGTAAGCCAAGAACAAGGAGTCACGCAAGGTTTGATAATGGCAAAGGCACGGTTGGCGAAGAAGAACTTAACTATACCCAGGCTAGAACTTGTCTCGGGACAAATGGCTGCCAATCTACTAGACAATGTGAGAAATGTATTGACAAGATTCCCGGTGCAAGATTCTTACGGTTGGTTGGATAGTACGGTAGCTCTACATTGGATCAACGGCGAAGGGAGTTACAAGCAGTTAGTTCGTACGGAGAAGATCAAGGAAAAGAGTTACATAAAGTGGCGACACGTTGGAACGAAGGAAAACCCAGCAGATATTGGTAGTAGAGGTTGCGCAGGTGACAAAATTCCAAACGAATGGCTCAATGGTCCGCTTTGGCTGTCCAACCCGAGTGACTGGCCACCAGAGATCGCTACCCCGGCGACAGATGTATCTAAGGCTGAATTGAAGCTGGATCAAAGAGCAGTGTTAAGCTGTGCAATGGACGGAGAAGCTGAGGTGATGTACGGGGTATTCGAGAAACATGGCTATTGGAAGGCGATGAGGATAACTGCTTGGATAGCACGATTCCTGTTCAATTTGAGATCGCAGCCAATGGAACGGCGTCGGGTAGTGTTAACCACCGAGGAAATTCAAGAACAAGTCAATTGGTGGATAAAGAAGGAACAGTTGCGATACGATGACTCTGAACAACTAGAAGAAGATAAACATCGTCTCAACCTGAAGGAGAACGAATCAGGCTTGTTGGTGTGCAAAGGGCGAATACAAGGCGAATATCCCACATATATTCCTCCCACATCAAAACTGGCAGAGAAGATCGTGATGCATGACATGTGTGCACCTTACATGGGGGAGTCGGAATGACGATGGCTGCGGTGAGGAAACGCTACTGGATCCCACGGCTACGTCAATTAACGAAAAAAGTGAGAAGAAATTGCAACGGATGTAAGAGATTTCAGGTAACCCCCTTTACCAAACCACCCACAGGCAACCTACCCAAGGACCGAACACAGGGAACCAGACCCTTCCAAGTGATCGGAGTCGACTACGCAGGCCCATTCCTGTGCAAGAACCGATCAGGAACTAAGTCAAAGACTATTACCGAACATGTTGACCGAGGAGTTTATGTGTAGTCTAAAGCGAGTCATAGCGAGAAGAGGTAAACCAGAAAAAGTATACTCGGATAATGCCAAGACGTTCATGGCGGCGGCTAATAGAATCCGGAAGATTTCCAAGAGTGAGCTAGTAAATGACTTTCTCGCAAAGAACAACATTACCTGGCAGTTTAATCTGAGCAAGGCCCCGTGGTGGGGCGGTCAGTATGAAAGACTTGTTGGTCTGGTGAAACAATCTTTGTACAAGGTGATAGGGAGCGTCTCACTTGAAGTGGAAAGAACTCGAGGAAGTCGTGTTAGGCGTGGAGATCAGCTTTAACAACAGACCTCTTTCTTTACGTAGAAGACGATGCGGAGTTGTCAGTTCTTACCCCTAATCTGATGATAACTGGTGAATCGTATGTTCTTCCTGACGAAGAAAGGGATTCGACGCAAGAAGAAGAGATCAAAAGACGTGCAATGCATGTACTGCGAAGTAAGGAAGCTGTATGGAAAAGATGGACGGGGGAGTATATGAGAGCCCTTAGAGAACGACACAACCTTAAACACCAGGGAAAGAATAAAATGCCAACGGTCAGAGTAGTGTTAATCAAGAACGACAGTAGAAATCGTGGTAAATGGAATATCGGCATAGTTACGAAGCTGATTAAGGGACGTGACGGAGTGGTGCGAGGCGCTCGAATGAGATCACGGAAAACGACAATCGACCGGCCGATACAAGATCTTTACCCTCTAGAATTGTCAACTGAGTCAACCAAGCAGGACGATCGCGAAGAACCAAAGAGCCTAGACCCAGGTGCTAGAGAATTCAGACCCAGAAGAGCGGCGGCTGCGAAAGAGAAGATAAAACTTTGGACGGCGGATGAGGATATTTAGTTGACATTCCCCACTAATCGTGGACAATGGGGGGAGAGTGTCGGAGACCTTTAAGTACTTTATAATACGAAAAAACATATAGTTCATTTTGTTTAACCTTATTTGGTTCGCGCGTGTGATTACCACGCAAGGACGCTTTGTAGGGGGTAGTGAGAGAATTTAGATTTCAAAAGGGCGAGATATTTCTGTGATTCGTGAAGCGAAAAATATAATCCTTTGTAAACGTTGGTGAGTGAGTGATTTCTTTATTGTCGGGGAAGCAATCCCGATACTGGGAATATTTTTCAAGCTTGCCTGGTGTGGATATACATTCAGAGTAACATCACAAACGTCACTATTTTGGTCGTTTGACTCTGTTGATGTCACATTTTCCAGCTGGTTTCTTAATTCACTTCATGCAACATAGGCAATGATTAAGTGCCTTTCAATTGCCATAGTCACTTAGAGCAAAATAATTGCCTTTTTATCGCAAGTTTTTATTCCTTTAAAACAATGTTTTTTCACTGTTTTGATGAATTTTTAGTTTTTCCTTATTTATTACCATCTAGTGGATTCTAAGCTTAGCCAATCAGGATTCAGCATGCGACTTAAGCAAGCCAATAGCATTTTGTTATTTGTATAGATCATGTACGCGTGATATTTGCAAAATTTCAACTTCTAAATGTTTGGGGGATTTTGTGGCAATTTTTTTCAATTTTATTGTATAAAACAAATACATTACATTTTCCCGTTGTCTGTTCAGTTATATATACACAGTATGATGTCATATGTGGTAAGAACAAAAAGTGACCACTCACCTAGGCGGCTTGTGGACACGTTTTATGTTCTTACCACATATGACGTCATACTGTGTATCTAAAACTGAACAGACAATGGGAAAATGTAATATATTTGTTAAACACATACCCAACAAAACTGCTAAAAGTACTGAATTTACAGAAAAAATATCAGATTGATGAATTTTAAATCTTATCTTGAACACAGTGAACCATTGATTCAAATATTGAAGATCTTGAATATATTTAAGATTAATGACTATTTAAGTTGTTTATTTATCTACCGTTTTAAACATTCACAAAATCTACCTGAATTTTTTAATGGCTACTTCATACAAAACAATTAAATGCATCATTACAATACTCGGATTGTAACAGATTGCATGTCAATTATAGTAGAACCAATTATGCAAAACATACTATTGTTAATAATTAAGGGAGTTAAAATATGGAACTCTCTTGATAAAGAAACTAGCAATACTATGTTTTATTCCACTTTTAAGAAAAAGTTGAAAATCCTTTTCTTGGAATATACATAATGGCTTTCATTTGTAATCTCACATAATAATTAAACTCTTGTAAATTGTATATATTTATTCAAATCACTATATTTGTAAATACTCTTACTTTGTCTTTGGCAAGATGGAACAAGCTTTAATCATTCTTTATAATATTGTTAAACCAGAGGGCTGTGAATAAAAGCATGATAGGGTTTCTTAAAGGTTCCTATAGCCCTTAATGTATGTACAAATATACCAGGGGCGGATCTAGCTTAAAATGTGACCGTATCATATTCCTAGGTCTCGCATAACTAGGGGGGTACAGCGGCATGCCTCCCCGGAATTTTTTTGAAATTTGAAGCCCGGAAATGCCATTTCCTGCGTTCTGAGCCCATGATTCTGGCCTAAAATTTGGCCTTAACAAGGTCATATTTTAAACACAAAGTAACAAAAAAACACACAATAAATCTTCTTGGTATCAGTGTTCAAGTTTCTATTTCATGAAACGTGGCCGGGGGCATTTTGACATAGAAAAGTCGACTTTCGTGACTGAGTACATTTAATATTCTCGGCCGGTCCCTATTTAAATTAATAATATATTGCACGCGCAATGCCGCAATATGACTTTACAGATTAATATCTTCGGTTAGGTGAATGATATGAAAACAAAAATACTACCGTTCGGTTCATTGAAAGAATATCTCCTAATTCCTAACGATAGTTTTTAGTCAATATAGCGATTTATGAACTTTGAGAGGTCATATATTTCACTATATTACTAAATTTTCTCGAACAATGTAAACTAGCCATACCTTTTGCCGAACATAACTTCAGCCCCTTCGGACATATCCTTTTCGTAATAGTCTTGTTCTAATTGGCATCCAATACACTATTTATAAAGTGTTATTTCAAGGACGTCTTCTGAAATTATGTAAGGCCATCACTCACTCAGTTACGTTAGAAGAAGTGCGGCTGTTAGCAATATGAGACGAAGTTTCCGAGCGGTTCACGATTATTTCATTTCTTGCACAATCAAAATACAGCCACAGTATCAGAGGGTATCCAACGTCATAGATACACATCCTGTGATTGGCTGGATACCCTCCAAGGTATCCAAATACCTCATTAAGTTATTATTTTTAGTAACATTTGAACCGCGGACTGTATCTGAACACCGCAGACGCATCTAAAAACATTTTTCTGATCGGGTTATGTAACCTCGGGTTATGCCTTCAGAAAGCTCTTGGCTCATCTTCGTCGAAAGCAATTCAATGCTTTAAAAACACGTCTAATGTTACATTTAGAGCTGTGAATTTTAAAATTTACGAAAAAATTTGCCCTCGTTCATCTTAGTAAACTCAAATTTTCACTATTTTTGTAAACAGAAATGAATTGTGTGAAAATATATTAATATTGAATTTCCCCCCAAAACTATTTTAGTATGCATAATCGGAAAAATCTGACCGTATCTTGAGCTACACTTGATACCCCCTGGATCCGCCCCTGTATACATTGTAAATATATTTGACTTTATATGGGCAAATATATATATATATATATATATATATATATATATATATATATATATATATATATATGTGTGTTGTAAAGAATTGTATTTCTGTCCAAAGATGACTTTGAAATAAAGTTGAAAATTTACAGTCTCATTGTTTTGAATCATATATTGAATTCTCAATATGTCTTGCCCTTTCAGAATTTTTTTTACTTTAAATTGTCGGCTGGTCATGGTTTCGCACTTTGGTTATGACCAGATGTAGCAGAGACAGCTTCCTTAATCGTGTGGAGCTACAAAATGGTTGCCTCAGTCAAGGTCACTCAACACGTTCATACCATCAACTTTGTGTAGGTCTGCATATGGCAAAGACGGTGGGTTAAATTAAGAGGTATACACAGCTAACATGTCTGCAGCAGTTGACCATTATATTGCAAGAGTAGATGCAACACTGCATGAAAACAAAGATACATCTTCAGGAGGGATTGAAAACCACATCTTTTATACTTGCCAACCACAATTATTAACTTTTCTTAAAGACTCTAAAAAGGAAAAGGACAAGTTGAAATTTAAAAACCCAATGTCATTTGAATACTTCAGTGTGAGATCTGGCAAGTGACAAACAATCATATGGATGAAAGCTTGTACCTGTAAACTATGCCTTCATGTTAAAGTGTTGTGGAAGGAGGATCTCTTGCCAACACATATCCAAGAGGGGTTCCCTCCAGACCATTTCAGTTGTTCAATTTCTTCAGTTGATATTTTCGGTAACCTTAATAAGTAAAATTTGAATTTGTTAAAGGTAGCAGGGTACAGTCTGTATGTAAACCCGAGCCTTTGTTTACATTTCAGTTATCAAAATATTGAACTTTATATTTTCATATAATAAATCAGGCTTTGCAAGAACATAAAATGGAATAAAAACCTAATTAAAGTGTTTATATCATGGCAGGATACTCCTATGTGTGCATGCTCAGACCGAACTGTACCCTATCTTTAATATTGTTGTGTTTAATCTAAGTAGTGTAAATAGTATATTAAATTTAAATTAAATTGTTAAAATATATAAATTTGTTGTAAATTACTTTGTATTTAAATCTAGCTGACATAGCACAGGTTTCCTTTTCTCTTTTCCAATGATCTGGCAACAACAACATCCTGGACAGCCACTGGCTTTTTTTTAAGCCCCTGGGTTTACTCCACTGCTGGGGAAGGCTAGTGCAGCTTAACACATCAGGTATGCATGTTAGATTATGAAGTTTGAAACCTTGAAGTGATTTTATTAGCCCAACCACATGAGAGCAGTGTCCTGAAAGTCTAGGGACAAAACGACCAAATTAGTTCAGGAAACACGATTGCTAAATGGGGAAAATATCTCATATTTTATACGCAGGTTGCAGGTTGGAATTTTGCAGGTTGCCAGGAATTTGGCAGGTTGATAATGCAAACTTAAAATTACACTAATAATGATACAGTAATTCGGGACTTGAGTGGACTTCTCATCAGTGAGTGCAGAGGAGAGACACCTCATTCAAGCATTTTTTGAACTGCCACCACGTCATGTAGGCTCCTTGGAACAATCGAAACATTCGTCCCCCTGATGGTCCAAGCCAATCTTGTCATTTTGAATGTTTTCATGAGGGTGATGGCCACTCCTTAGAGAGGCCCTGTTAGGGTTTTAGGATCATGGATTATTTGGGTATTTTATAAAGGATTACAAATTATTTGAAGCTAAAAGAGAGGATTATGTATTATTTAGATTGGAATTTAACCACAGATCATTGTGTGTGTTAATAACCAAGAAATTAAGAAGCATAAACTGAAATTAAACTAAAATCAGAGTAACACAACAACTACTCATTGACGGTATTGCTTAGTTTTTGCTGAACTTAGCTGTGAGTACTAAATGACCAAGATTTTTTTACCACTATAATAATTTGTGTGATTGATTTGGTATTCTTTAAAATTGAAGAAATTAGCCAACAGTGAAGTAGTAAAAGAAGATGTAGCATCAGTTTCTGTTAAATAGAGAAAGGTGAACTGGCCATGGAAGATAAAGGTGTGGCAATTGTCATTCCTTCATGCTTCAGATTAACTCAAGCATGAAGGGAAGAAACTTATATTTCAAATCCCGTAAGTTTGGTCGCTTTTAACTGGTATATACTGGTATATTGTGACTGCTTATAATGATGAGATAATGAGGATATCACTTTATTTGCAGTAAAAGAGATGTAACAAATAAGACCATCTGATCATATTTAAATGGTTCGAAAATTTTAATCCAGGTAGCTATTTATTTAATCCATGTAGCTATTTATACTTTCAAGTAGTCTGCCAAAAATCTGTCCAGTATTTACTGTAAAATTTGTCAAAAAGTACCATAAATGTTAATCTTACAGTATGCTTGAATAATAGCCATGTTCTTTTGTTAGTCTTATTATTATCTATAACAATGCCCAAATTAATAGTTGAGCACCGCAAAATTAAAAACATTTTCTCGTATAGATAATTTTGATGCTTACAAGAGAATAAGAAAACAAATACACAAGCAGAGCACAATTTCAGAGAAGTTTGGAAAAAAAAGAGGATAGTCCAGACAGTTCACCTTGACAAGGATGACCAAAACCAAGGGACACACAAAGTTACTAACCAAGTAGAAGAAGAAGTTGACTCCGACCTTGACCTGTCTGATGTTCACCATCATGGGGAGGAATGCGAGTAAGTTGTGGTATATATCTATATAATCACCACATTCGATGTGGTTGGACCAGTAACCAGTCAGGGCCAGCATTATATTTTAAGAATTTGAACATCCAAGATTGTAATTTGGTGAAGTATATAGAACATCTGGAAAGTCTATGTTGATATGGATTGAATACATATTTATACTCACACTGTACATGCATTATGATTAATTAATTTGTGAATATGCAAACTGCAAAAAATTGTTTTGCAAACAGTGCAAAAAAATTTCTGATATATGTATAATATGCTGTACATAATTGCATCTAGAATGTGCAAATATAAATGTGTGTATAATTGATATATCCAAAGCACAATGGTATTTTGGGCGATATCATATGAGACTATTGTACATCTGCAACATCACCAACACAAAAGAAAGTACTTTAGCTCTAATTTCCAATTTTCCGATAGTCTTTAGCTCAGATATGCCTTATTAATCTCACCTGAACCATGCGTTTCAGAGTTGGACATGACTAGCAGTAAAGAAGAAGTGTAGTTTGATGATCACAATGAAGAATGGCACCTAGTGGCAACTGGCATACGTTGAGGAAGCTGACCAACTATGTGTCAAACTTAATGATCTAATATGACAAGGAGTTATTTCAAAGGACAGGATATTCTACAAATGCCTAAAAGATATCATCAATATATTCTATGACTCTCGACACAAGTATGACCAAGAAGTGGTTCAATTTTTCAACACCATTACTTACCTTGGTGGACAATGAACCGCAAATATGATTCACAGCCCAATGTATCAAGCGGAGTGCAGAGGCTGCTTTCACGATCCCGCTACTATGAAAATGAATCTTGGTGGACCGTTGGATGAGACATGTTCAAAGCAGCAAGCTGGGTTCACATGCAAATCTGGTGTCATCAAAAGTCTAAGTCAAGCATTTCTTAAACTATTGTAGATTGATGGATGTTCTAAAACAGAATCATTAATAGACATCGAATGTGTCAAAGTTATTCCATATGTGCTGGCCAACGATGGGACTGCCTTGAAACCCTTTATTTAGTTTGACCCAAGAACTAAAGAAAATATCAGCCTAAATCTAAAAGTTGATGTCACTTGTGTCAAAGAAAAAAAAGAACCAACTTCAGTATTTCTGAATGAACATGTCATCTCCAAAGTACTTGTTTCATCCTTGACTTCTTTGGATAACACTTGCAGCATCCCTGTGCTGTTGATTATTTAACTAAGGCAGGGAAAACCGGAGAAGATATGAGAAAGTTCTTTGAACACCATTGCAAATTGTTGCAAGTGTGTGAATCTTGTCAAGATAAGTGTCATACATATTATCGAGTTATTGCTTATAACTCCATTTTCCAACGCAAAGCAAGAAAGAATGTTTAGCATTATGGGAAGAGTAAAGACAGACTGGTGTAATCGACTTGGCAAAGATCGACTGGAAGCGAATCTCTGCCAAGTGAAGCAAACAATAAGTGATACTCATCAGTAGCCTTGCAGCTATAAAAATGTTTCAGGGTTTGTGCTGAGAAATAAACTCGCTGATTGCTACAAGTCGTTAATTGATCAAGACAAGCTTGAAGTAGAACTTCCACCTGTTCAGTTGAGGGAAGTGTATTGCGGTGTGTTCGTGATAGCGTTCGCATACGAATTTGCTGCCGGGAATGACCCCCCAATGTATGTTATGACCAATCCAAGATGTGTGAACATTTGATGAACTGTTTGGCAAGTCAGTCCATTACGCCATTTCCCAGAAAATCCAAGTCTAAAGCTGTCCAATTCTGCAAAGAGTTTGTCAATCGTGAGATTGAGTTGTTTTGCCATTGTCTGATGCCAGAGTCATGGGATGATATGATCGAGTGTGACTTGTGCGGGAAATGGCTTCACATCAAATGCGAGAATCTTGAGGCATTTCCAGATGAAGATGAATGGCTTTGTAAGGCATATCGACCTCCAAGCTCAAAGCGATCAAAACAATGATAAACATTAACATTTGTAGACGATCCTGGGGAATACGAACAGAGTTTTATCTATAGACATGACTAGGGTCCATATCCGCTAAGGGGGTCCATATCTACTAGGCGATTTGGACCGGGGGTCCAAATCTACTGGGGGTCCAAATCCGCTGTGACACCGGCAACATTCAGGGGTTGTCTGGATATTAAATAGAAATATAGCTATATATTTACTCTTATAACACAATGGAAGGATTGTTCTCCTCTAATACAAAGCAATAGGCATAGTACTTGCTTTGGTGATTATATCAATACATTTAGCTAAATGAGTTAATATTGATACCCTCCCATACATCAATACATTATAAAGAACATATTTATATTGTTAATGTATTGATGTATTAAGAGGGTATCAATATTGACTCATTGAGCTCATATTGATATAATCACCAAAGCAAATTCTATGGCTTTGTATGAGTGAATAATCCTTCCTTTTTGCTATCTACTGCGTATTTTATACCTTCTTGTATCATATTATGACAGCATTTATTGCGTAAATTTATAATCTGTAAATACAAAGCAATATCACAAAGTTTTAATGTATTTTAATAATATATTGTTGAACCAAATACAAAATACATGCAGCAAATGGCATGATGGTTAAAATATACATGAATATATTACTATTTATGGCACATATTTACACACAAAAGTTAAAAATATTGACACAATTGAACACTTACATTTAAATTATTGTCTAAATCTTCAAACATTGGAGTATTTCTTCTTATTTTCTTCAATTATTTTCTTCAGAGACACACCGAATGCAATTTTACAACATGACATGATTTTTCAGTTTTCGAAAGTTAATAAAACAATGAAAGGAAATTTTAAGATACACAGACCAAATAACTTAAAATGTTAGAGCACTTGACTATATGACTATAAAATCAGTTTAAATTATTAAATATGATTGAAATTAATTTTTAAAGTCATCACCACAATTTTTTTCACTGCATATTTTTACTTATTAATCCCGAGCCGATGGCGTGAAGCGCCATGTGAGAGTACTAATTCCGCCTGGCTATATCCCCCCGGGAAACAAAACCATTAGCAAAGTCTAAAGTTCATCAATAATCACAGGCGTGGGTCACCAAAGATGGGTGGTCATCCACTGATCTCAAAAGTATGCCGGACTGTCATGAATAGCGGACACTGATTGGTCCAATTTAAAGTTTGCATTATAACGACTGCATGACGACAGCGAAATAGCAAACATTTCTTGATTTGATGATTGATAAATTTCTTGCAAATATATTTCATTTTTGCTCGCATTTTTGCAAGATTTTGTAAATTTCAAAAGCTCTCTCAGAAAGAAACTGAGAAAGAATCGGCTAAAAGAAGGGAGCCAACGTTAACGAAGGTAAGTTTGTTTCAAATATTGATTTTATAATGGCTTTAAAACCCGACGGCCTTGAGTTTGCATATATGAAACAACTAAACAAAACAGCATATAATTACAGTGTATCTTTAATGTTGATTCCCTTTTTTACGATATTGAATTTTTTAAATGAAAAAAGAAAGCAAAGTTATTTGCAAGTGAGAATTTGAAATAATTTTATTTCAAACTCAAAGATTATCGATAAAGCCATTTTAAAAGGCAGTTTAGTTTTATAAAGAACACTAGTGAGTAGTGACTTTAAAACGTTTTGCAAAGCATTTGTGGTTGAATTTTACCTTGAATTGAAGCATATATTTCGTATAATAACATACCTAACATATGTATGTTGGGAAATTGATAAAGTTGTAATTAATTGTAATTTCGATGTAAATCATCTAATGAAAGCGCTGAGCTTGTGTAACAACATGGAAGAATTTTGCCAAATGGTTGTTGGGTTCTCTGATACCTTGCCTGCTCTCTGGGAACTGTTTCCTGATAGACGGTCATGCAGTCACGAAAATCTTGCTAAAGATCTGCTTGACAGCACATATGATGCCCATAATGCCCTTGGAGATGTGCAAATGCTTCATATGTTATCGTCACAGTTCATTGGGGACCAGTTACTACTGAGGCACAGTTTTTCAACGTCATGGTTCCAAGAGTATACCATATTTCTGGAACAGAAGAGAGCAAACCTACAGACCTTCCAACCTCTGCTCCACTCAAAAGCTGTATCAAAGGGAATTGCTGATAAGATGGCAGCATCTGGATTACAATATCGGCATTTTCTCCTGGCGTATCAACAGGAAGGAAACGATGGTGTCTCAAATGTGCTGATGGAAAAGTTTTAAGGAAAGCGCCGTGTCACTGCTAACAAAAGGGTAATAAGAAATATTTGTATGTTTTTGCAAACAAGACAAGAACACTGTTTAATTAAAATACCACTGTTTGCTATTGAGAAATAAAACTGTTTGCAACCAATACACGAGTCTCGTTCGTCATGCATAATTAAATAGTTGAATAACAAAAATATGCAAATTTGTTATAAAAAGTTGTTATGTAAAACCATTGCAAAATAATGTGTTAATTAATAATTATATCATAATAATGTTATAATAATACAATGTTTATGTATGCATGCTTCAAATAAAAAAATCATGTTAGGAAGAAATGTTGTTTTTCATGCATTATAAGAGATAAAAATTACAAAAGTTTAGCTAGGGCTCCTGTGTGCATAACTTTTTAAAGTGCATAGTGTTGTATGTTTAGCTATGTAACTCTCGAAAAAGGCCGGTGAGTATATATTTTTTTAAAAATTTGTTCTTCGTGTAATTTTACATGTCATTTGCGACATTTATGAAAAATCATTTCTACAGCTCGTAATATTTGACTTTTTTACACCCACACTTCCTAAAAATTACATGTCTGAGAATATATGAAAAAAATATTTCTGTGTTTTTACTTTACTTTAAGTATATCATAAACTTCATGCCTGGGAAGTTTCAGCAAATTCTCATTTCGGGAACAATTACTGTGGAATTACCTTAAGCATTTCATCAAGATTCCTATCTGTTTGATGAACATGAAATCGATGGCTTGTTTTGATTCAAAAAATATGTGTGATGAAAGCCAGTATGATGGGACCCATTCGATTCAGTACCATTCACTTTTCCAACAGCTGTCCACCTGAGTAGACAGGGCCTTGCTGACGGTTGACCATGCTCTCCAACTACTTCTTTCATTGAACACATCAGTTCGTGATGATCGGCTCCTAAGAGAATATCCACTTGTAGTCCAGTTACTAGTTTTGAAAAGTAAATTGTCTGTAAATCTCTATCCAATTGACTGGTTTCATACCACAAATTTTCTTTGACGACTGCACTGTTATTGTGGTGTCCACATGACCATCAGTACTTTGCAACCCGACATCAAATGTTGATGACATAAAAGTGACTGTTTCATCATTAGCCACTTTCCCATTAATCTCAGTTTTGGCTCCATGCAACCCCAAAGCCTCAATAACATCTTCATTAATATAGCTCATATCACTGCCTTCGTCCAAAAGACAGTTTACAGGAATCCTCTTGTTTCCATTCTTTACAATGACCGGGACTGTTTGCAAAGCAACATATTCTGTTTCCTGTCCTCGAGTTGCTCCATATGTCTTTCATTGGTCATCCCCCTCCGTAGTAGATCCTGATTCAACCTTCATATTGTCCTCTTTCTCCTTACTGGGTGCCTTAGAGGAATCCCTTGGCCTATGAAGCAAATAGTAGTGAGTCTCATTGCAACCGTCTATATCACATTGTCTGTTTCTTTTGCAGGCATTTCCTAGGTGATTGTCACCAAGGCAATGGTAGCACAAACCTAACTTATTTTCCACTTGTCTTCTATTAACTAATCTCGATATTTTGTACACTTCTAAATAGGGTGGATCTCTGTGCAAACTTGGCACCTCCAACTGATTTTCCATAGAAGGTCCGTCCGCCTTGACCGGAACCATTTCCATTGACTGTTTCTGCTTGAATCTTCCGAAACCCATGCTTCATTTCTGAGGCCGGAATTTGGTACTCAGCTTCTTGGGAAAACCAATCCTTTAATGTCTCCATGGATTCTTCGTTTTGTTTCTCTCTTAGCCATCTGTAGTTTTGGGAGAGTAATTTCTCCGGGATCTTCTCAAGAACAATGGTGTATAATGTTCCTGCTTCAAGATCTGCTTGTCTACCATTCTCTTTGAGGCAGATGACAGCCCACTCTAAAACATCTGCAAAGATTTCCAATGCTTTGGCATTTTCCTTTTGTAATGGTTTCAACTTTTTAAATTCTTCTAAATGACTCTGGACCTGTCTCCAACTACCACCATACTTTCTCTCCAATCTAGCCCTTGCAGCATTGTAAGCTTCTTGCGAGTATCCAAGTCCCCTAACTGTACAGCTGCTTCTCCTCATAAAAATGATTCTAGTCTAAGCATTTTGAACTGTGGACTCAATGACGTTTTATCTACACAGCTAGTAAAAGCGGCATTCCATTGTTGAAACTTCATTTTATCTCCTACAAAAATAGGAATTCGAATTCACTCCAAATGTCCATCCACATTGCAAGCACTTCCACTTTGTGAAGTTGTGTTTAATTCTGATTGGCTGCTGGACGACTCAGGCGACTGGGTTCTAATTTCATTTTCAACAAATGCAGTGTTGTTTCGACTTGATAATTGTTCATGTCCAATATTACTGCTTACTTGGTGTCTGTAGCGGCAAACTGCTATTCGATTCAGTTTGTACTCCATCGTTTTCCAACAAGGGTGTTTCCATATTTTCTGCAGTAACAATTTCCTGGGCTGGCTGTTGTGTACTGGTCGGTCGAGATTCAGTTGCCCTAGCAACATTGTTTTTTAAATGCACAGATTTCTTGACTAATGATAACAAAAATTGATGTGAGGCATGTGTTTCAACATCCACTTGCTCAGCTACTTTGTCTGATTCATCACCTATTCTTAATGCGTTTTGTTTATCCCCACTTTTCTGGTATGCTTCCTCAAGCTTATCTAATACCTCCAAACAAATGTCTTTCTGTTCATCGATTTTAACCAATAAATGGCATATAGGGGTTTTTCTGACAACAAACAGGGTAACTGTGTTAACAAACGTGTCAACACGATCAGGGGTGATCTAAAATTGCAATCATGGCTTCTTAAATACCGAAGGGATGACGTCACCTGCCAATAAAATGCATATATTCCTCTGGCAAATAGGCACCATCATCCCTATTGAAAGCATGATGACTCATATTTATATGCCACACTTCTAGGCAAAGTCTTTGACCATGGCGATTGTTTGTGGTAATTACTTTAGAGTTTTCCCATGCAATCTCGTGTTTGGTGTAACATACATGTTCGGATAAAGCTGATTTTCCCTTGTCTAAAGTTAAAACAGCCTTTTGATGTTCTGTATACCAAACTGGCATTCAGACTGACCCAAATACTCTTTCTCGCAGTCGCCACATGGTATAGAATATATAGCATGAGTTTTCTGATTTGTTTTAACAGGATCTTTTGGCTTTGCGAAAATATGACTTAAAGTCAAATAGGGTTTTAAGGCAACCTTAATATCACAATTACTTAAGATTCTCTTGATTGGTTCTGTGACACCTTGAATGTATGGAACTATTGCATAACCCTTAACAGAGGTATCACCCTCGGAGTTATTTTGGTTCCTACAAACAGGTTGTCTCAGGCAATCATTAAGAAAATGCTTTGGGTAATTGTTTTCCCATAAAACATTTAGAACATATTCACGTTCATTAGCTTGAGAATCACTGTTTGATGGCAACGATTCAGCTCTTTGAAGCAAAGTTTTTGCTACGGATCTTTTATGGCTTACTGGGTGATGAGAGTCGTATGACAGGTATTTGTCTGTGTGTGTGTTCTACCGTGAACGTGAGATAAATGGACATTTAGCTTTTTTAGATTTAAATGTGCACAGAAATGTCGAAGGGAAGTTAGAGACTGATGTTTATCGCAAACCCCCACACACAGACAAATACTTGTCATACAACTCTCATCACCCAGTAAGCCATAAAAGATCCATAGCAAAAACTTTGCTTCAAAGAGCTGAATTGTTGCCATCAAACAGTGATTCTCAAGCTAATGAATGTGAATATGTTCTAAATGTTTTAGGGGAAAACAATTACCCAAAGCGTTTTCTTAATGATTGCCTGAGACAACCTGTTTGTAGGAACCAAAATAACTCCGAGGGTGATACCTCTGTTAAGGGTTATGCAATAGTTCTATACATTCAAGGTGTCACAGAACCAATCAAGAGAATCTTAAGTAATTGTAGTATTAAGGTTGCCTTAAAACCCTATTTGACTTTAGGCCATATTTTCGCAAAGCCAAAAGATCCTGTTAAAACTATTTGGGTCAGTCTAACTGCCAGTTTGGTACACGGCTAAAAGAACATCAAAAGGCTGTTTCAACTTTAGACAAGGGAAAATCAGCTTTAGCCAAACATGTATGTTACATCAAACACAAGATTGCGTGGGAAAACTCTAAAGTAAAACAATCGTTATGGTCAAAAACTTTAATATAAATGAGTCATCATGCTTTGAATATGGATGACGGTGCCTATTTGCCAGAGGAATATATGCATCTTATTGGCAGGTGACGTCATCCCTCGGTATTTAAGAAGCCACAATTGCAATTTTAGATGAAGACACTAGACTGGAGTGTCGAAACGTTGGGTCTTGATTACAAAATTCGACTGGGCTTTGTAATCATTTATTTAAACCAGAGTAGCAAGCAAAACATGATCATAATATAGTTGAAACAGTTCCTCCTTAACGATGGAAGAGATTCTAAGGAGTGAACAGTATATGGCAAAGAATTCCATAATCTTGTAATTCTAACAAAATATGAATGTTTAAAAACATCCGTACGGGCAAATGGAACAGCCAACTTGAGATCATCAGTACTTCGTAGGCACCGACCAGTAACAGACCACGCAAATAAATTCAAAGGTATTTGTACTTGACCATGTCCAACCAAATGTCTTTTTGTTCATCGATTTTAACCAATAAATGGCATATAGGGTTTTTTCTGACAACAAACAGGGTAAGTGTGTTAACAAACGTGTCAACAACGATTTTGCATTTCGTTTCTGCTTCTTAAAATCCGATATAACTATTACCACCATCTCTTGAGCCTCGTTCTCAGTTGCTTCTGTTAGTTCTGTGTATAACTCATTTTTCCCCACAATAATTGTCACAATATACAAACAAAATACAATCCAAAATGTACTTAGGGACTGTTCATTAATTAAGGACCAGGGGGGCTGGAGGAAAATTAGGGGGGTTGCCAAAACAATTTATGGTTAGAAGGGGGGCTTTTAAAGTTTTTTCAGCATGAAGGGGGGGGGGGTTGTCAAAATTATTTGTGGTAATTATTAATATTTTAGGAAGACCAGTTTCAAATATTAAGCCTTCACAACCATAACCAATGATCTATGTATATATTGTATATATTATTTTCTCTTTGAATATATTAACATCAACTATAATGCCCCACATACACTGGTGATTTTCATAGTCATCTTTGGCGTCATGATCTGGTTCTGACTGATATTGTAAAGATTATCCGATTTTATGTAATACATGGTGTTGAATGAATGATTGCTATACATTAACATATCAGTCTGAATCACCAGTTCAGAACAAAAATCAGAAAAAATTGCTAGTGTAAATGGGGCTCAAGATGTATTAAAATGTACATCTCTTTAACTTTAACAAGGTCTATACAAACATAAACAATAAATAAAAAATATATAAGTCTTTAACATAACACTTTAACTAGTCGTTAGACTGCGAGCGGTCCCTCCTTTCCGCGGGTTTAGATTTCTGGGCACGAGAAAGGAAAGGAAAGGAGGGACTGCAGACAACACAGTCAAGAAATGAAACCGCATTGCCCACACAACGCAAAATTCCAACTGGTCGAAATCAATACACCTGTCAATCAAATCTGATATATAGTAATTATGCTATAAATAATTTCCCGAGTGAATTACTGCGTATGAACGAGATTTTTTCATCTTCGGAAAGATCAGGCTTTTAGCTGTTGAATTCATGCCAAATGGATAAAAAATAAACAAGTACGAGTCTGATAAAAAATGCTAGTCAGAATCGCATATTTTCACCGTTGTAATATGCGATTCTGACTAACATTTTTTATCGGACTCGTACTTGCTTATTTTTTCTCCATTTGGCATGAAAAACATGTCATTCAACAGCTAAAAGCCTCATCTTTTCGAATATGAAAAAAAAGTTCATATGCCGAGTAATTCAGGTACAATAGCACGCTGAAGTTCGATTACCTTTTTTTATACACCCTGTAAATAAACATGACATTAACGGTTTCCTATTGGATAGATTTAATTGGATATAGTAATGTTTATGCAAAGGCAGAGCCAATTTGATATAAGTGAAAAGTGGGCGTATTTCGTTTCTTGATGTGTTGTCGGCGGCCCCTCATTTCTTCGAGGGACTGCTCGCGGTCTAACTAGTCGTCAGTCAGTCTGAGCCTCATCTTCAGAGCTAGATGTTTCACTGTCACTATTACCCATAGCACCAGGAACAATTTCTTTAACTGAGCTTTCACAACTGTCCTTTTTAGTTTCATTGTTTTTCGATTCGAAGATATCGAATAGTGATAGTTGGGTTTTTATAGGTAGGTTTTTGTCCTCACTTGTTCTTTTCCGTTTACTTCCAGAGACTTGTTTTCTTATCTTTCTTGCTTCTAGAACTGAAATAATACTAAGAATGCACTCTCTTGCATCTTCATGGAAATAGTCTTTGTAGTATACCTGGCAAGGTTTAGGATTCAATTTTTGCTGTAGTGTTTTTGTATTGTGCTACAAAACACTACATATTAAGTATATGAAGGGTATATTGTATGTGTATGTACATAGCTAACAACCAGTGAATGGTATGTTAGCAAAGAATGAGCAGATGTGTCAAACCATTTGTGGGGAATTTTGGAAAGAGCCTGAGAATGAGGTTATCTCATAAACTGATTAGCCCTATGAAAACCAATTTGAGCGAGACTTGGGCAAGTCTAGTACCCTGAGCAAGCGAAATATGTAGTGTATCATGTTCTCCGCATCGTGATCAGTTGAAGCTGAAGACTTGAATAAAATAGTCAATTCCCTTATGCTTTGTTCATTATGAGTAAGGTTTAATTTAGGAAAGTCAAGTTACCCATTGCCGTTGGCATTGTGTCAGGGTCTTAGCCAGCCTACCGTCCAGCCGTCTTTTGGATGGCTATTTTCAAATTTGGACGGCCTTATAAAAAAGACAGCTTTTGGACGGTTTGCTATCATGGTGACGCCATTTAGACGGCTACGTAAAAGCTGTAGAGTACCTTACAATCAAATATTATGTTAATTTATGTATTTGCATTTCTTTCGATGACTAGAAACGGCTAGTAATATGTAATTTTATAATCCGAGTAAGCATGCGCCGCTAGTGACACCTACGCAAATTTTATTGACCTTTCAGGAAATAGACTCGCCTAGTTTTCAACTATATGGCAACTTGCTTGTGTGTAATGGTTGGAAATGCAGAAGCAGAAAGGGTGTTTAGCATGCAGAATTGCATGTACTAGTGTAGTCAGTGTAGTGGTAGTGACATAGCTAGTCTGAATAATTGAATATATTATTATAGTTTTTGGGCGATTCTCGAGTGCGGTCACCGATTACTCCCAGCATTCGGGAATAATCACTTGAATTACTGGTGCATGAAGTGGTGCAATAGCAAAAATTGGGTGTCATAAACAAAATTTCAAATTTGGACACCCAAGTTGCAAATCCTGGCTAAGACCCTGCATTGTGTGCACATATTTTTGCATCAGTATTAACAGATAACACTAAGACTAAGTGCTAGACTACTTAGCCTTATTGCTTAATATTAGGAATATTATAAATAAATATTAAAAGTAATTTTTCTCTTGTACATCTGAATATAAGAATATTACGAACAAGTTTGATCACTTTAAAGAGCTACTTGATTCTTTAAACACCAAATTTAAAATTATAGGATTAAGCGAAACATGGCTTAACAATAATATTAATGACACTGGTTTTGATCTACCGACATATAACTACGTTGGTACAAACAGAGCAAATAAAAAAGGCGGAGGGGTTGGAATATATATTGCAAAACAACTAAAGTATAAAATTCGTAAAGACCTTAATACAAATATTGAAGAAACAATAGAATAGTTTTTATTGAGATAAGCATATCCGCGGGTAAGAACATAGTTGGAGTAATTTACAGACCACCAAACAACAAAATTGAAATATTTCAAAATGCATTAAACGAAATTATAGAAAAAATTGACAAAGAAAATAAAATCAGTTATTTCATGGGCGACTTTAACATTGATATGCTTAAATCAGAATCCTGTACTCACGCGAGTCGATTTACTGAACAATTTTTTACCTCCTCTTTTGTTCCTCTAATAACAAAGCCAACAAGAATAACTTCACATACTGCAACATTAATCGATAATATATTTACCAACAACATAGATAAAATTGACCAAAGCCTTAATGGGGAATTATTTTTAGTGATCTATCTGATCACCTACCTATTGTTCACATTTGTAACTTAGAAGATTCTAAAGAATATAATAATCAAGCAAATAATGATAACATTGAATCAGACTTTAAAAGAATTATTAACAATAAAAATATCAATTCTTTCATTAAAGAAATTAAAAACATTTCGTGGAATAATGTACTTACTAATACAAACCCTGAAAGTGCCTTCAATGAATTTTCTAAACAATTTACAACAATTTATGAAAACAATTTTCCGATTAGGAAGAAGTCATGTAAAAATAAAATAAACACAGCAAAAAGTCCTTGGATGACAAGTGGCGTGCTCAGGTCAATAAAGAGAAAAAACACACTTTACAAACATTATTTAACAAATCCTTGCAAAAAGAATGAAAACAAATATAAAACGTATAAAAACAAATTAAATCATACAATAAAAATCTCTAAAAAGTTATATTACGAGGAACAATTAATAAAATATAAACATAACTCAAAAATGATATGGAAAACGTTAAACGAAATACTTGATAAAAAAATAAAAATAAAAGAGCTACACAAGATTTTTCTTGACACTGACTCTTCAAATGAAATTAAGGATCCAAAAATAATATCTAATAAATTTAATGAATACTTCACCAACATTGGGCCTAATCTAGCTAAGAACTTCGGGAATGATGTAAATACAAGTTTTGAAAAATATCTTACTGGCGACTATCAAAAGAGCATTTTTTTAGCACCAGTAACTGAGAATGAGCTAGAAACCACGGTGGTCGGTTGCTATGCAAATTCCTCCCGCATCAACTGGTTGGTCATGTGACACCTAAACAATGGCGCAAGCAATTTATATGAGTGGCGAAGTAGCTAGGTATTATTTTGAGTTTTTCAAGCTTTTTTCGCTGTGAAATTGTTTTGTAAATATTTTAATAGAACAAACTACACTCTCGAAAGTGATATATGTTGTCAATTTTCCCAATATGTTGCAAAATAAGTTTAAAATGCCCGTCGAACTGACCCTACTTTAAGACAAATTTCGTGTTTCTATGGCGACTGCTTGCGACAAAATTTACCATGAAGGGTCCCCTAGGAAAGGCAAAGTGAAATAACACATTTTCACTTTTATTCTCCCCCTTAGTAGTGTATATATTCCGTGTAAATTCAACAAAACCGGAAATTTCACCATATTTTGGTCGAATAATCGCGATAACTTTGTTAAATCTCATTCTCGGAAGATAAACTAAAATCAAAGTTGGAAATCATCTTATTTTGTTTCATTTAAACTGGGATCAAGCTCAGGAAATAGGTAAGAAACTTCGTTCGAAATCGTGTTTCATTTGCATATTTATAGCAATATGCGTTCGCCATATTGGATTCCTTCGTCTCGAAGTATATCGTTAATTTTCATTTATTTATAATGTGTATTGATATTTACAGCCCATTATCTACATGCAGAAAAGGTAAAAGGTGTAATAAGAGTTCAAATCATAGAGGAAAATATAATTCTGAGAAGCAGTCTCACAAATTCTGGGTGAATTCTCCTGTATACAATCTCAACATTCTCAAGGCAAGTCGAGCTGAAGTGATCAGTCAGATGAAGGAAATTCAATGTTGGAAAGCAAATTTAAACCAGGCCGACTATCAAATTTCGTCCAAAAGGCAGGAACTAGAAGAGCTTGCAAAATATACAGAGGAACAGGCATCTACAACCAGTTAGTTAAATTATTTTCAGTTAATATGAGATTTAATTGTATGTATTATTATAATACTTGTATATGACTGTAATAATATTAGATAGTCTATTCAAGGTCTTAAGGTCGTGCCAGATGGTGTTTGCAGGGAACCAGACAGTTCAGGACCTCAGACAATTGGAAAAAGAAATTGTACTATTCCCTATTATGATTGTATTATCATTGAACCAGACAGGCCGTCATATACTAAACAATACCAATCACCTAGATTGAACATGATACTGTTGTTAAAAGCTATTTACTTTTATGGACTGACTCTTGAAATTACAGCTAATTTTAACACTAATATTTTGTCCATTGATCCACAGCTTTATGTATTTACATATACAGCTCATTTGCAGATCAGTGAATGGTTCATTGGCATGCACTCATGTGCATACTAATTCAAACTGATCTACAGTGCAGTGTTCCACATAAATATGATATTGATTAATATTGATGTGGCATGAGCACAAAATTCGTTTTGACACTGAATTCAGGTATATTAATAATGCAACTGATACCTGCGAAAGATTTCGTAAGGTGTATTTATTATGAAAAATATAAAATAACCCTCAATATTTCAAGCATGCCCAGATATTGCAGAATATAGCCTACACTTTATGTCTATTGTGTAAACAGTGTGTATATATACAGAATAGATTGTATATTGCGTATATGTATTCACTATAGACATGTAGGATATATTGTGCATATTCTGCAGCCTATATACATATTCACAATAGACAATGTATTGTCAAAATTGTATGTTGTGTATATATAGTGAGTGAGTGAATGTCAAAGAATATATAGTGTAGGCTATATTGTGCATATTATACGTATATTATCAGTATATTGTCAGAAATGTATATAGTGTATATAGTGTATATAGTGAGTGTTTAAGTGAATGTCAAAGAGTATATATAGTGTCATATTGCCTGTTTGACTGAATGTCAAAGAGTAGCTATATATAGTGTATACTGTTTATGTAGGCTATATAGTGTATAGGCTACATATATACTCAATATACGTATTATCAGTATATAGTCAAATTTAAAGTATGTATCAGTTATAAGGAGTGTTTGAGTGAATATCAGTGAGTACATGTCTTATGTATAAAGCGGGATTTTTTTAAGAACGAGGAAACATGCATGCCTTTATGACTTATGTATCATATGACTGTGTGTCAGTCACTGAATGTATAAAGCGGGTTTTTTTAGGAAGAAGGAAACATATATGCCTTTATGATTTATGTATCATATGACTATGCGTCATTGATTGTATATAAAGCGGGATTCTTTTAAGAACGACGAAACATGCCTTTATGACTTGTAGGTATAAATATAACTATAAGACCGGTTTGAGTGCTAAAATGTGTAATAGAATATTTGATTACAAAACAACGTTTCATATATCTGCATGCATTAATATTTACAATCAAGTTGATAAAATTAAGCGAGAATATACAGTATATACAGTTTTAACTATGTCTAAATAGGCATGTATATTGTGTATATTTTGTATATGTATACCATAGTCTATACACTATATACACAATATATATAGACTAGCTATAGGCTATAGCAAGTTGATAAAAGCGAGAATATACAGTTTTGACTATAGACATATTTGTCACATGTATATTGTGTATAGTAGATGAGCATACACTGTGAAGCATATGTATACAAAATATGCAGTGTATATTGGTGCAGTGGTAGAGTATATTGTGTATATTCTGCAATACTGCGGTAACCGTGGCTTAGTGCAAATTTCGCATTCCGAAATTTGGTTTTTGTTCGGCCTTCCATGTTGCGTCAAGCCAGGTAGGCTCAAAATTAAATTTCGTAGCCACCAAAGCTCGGTTCCAAAAATACTTTGGTCTCTCCATTTCATTGTTATCCGCGCCTAAGTTTAGATTAGATAACTTCGAAGAGACATCGCCGGCCGCCATATTTGAACATTTTGGTGGCAAATTTGAATATTAATGGCTACTCTGCTGACAATGCGAGCCTGCGCTTCCGGGAGGATTTTGCATAGCAACCGACCGCCGTGAACTGAAATTAAAAACATAGACTCAAATAAAAGTCCAGGATACGATAATATTAGTAGTAAGATAATAAAATTATCGGCAGGAGAAATTACAAAACCACTTACTCATATATTTAATTTAACATTTGTAAATGGAATTATTCCTGAAAATTTAAAATTAGCAATAGTAACACCAATCTTTAAAGCAGATGAAAATAACAAGTTTAAAAATTACAGACCAATTTCAGTTCTTTCTTGCTTTTCTAAACTACTTGAAAAGCTAATGTATAACAGATTAATTAGTTTCATTGATAAAAACCAAATTCTTTCCAAGCACCAATATGGTTTTAGGAAAAATAGATCAACCGAACTTGCAATACTTGAACTTGTTGAAAAAATTACAAAAGGTATAGATGGAGGGAAATATACA